>PVKS010001798.1:0-131573 GCA_004027875.1 Aplodontia rufa
ATACCTAAATTAGTCATAAAATACTGACAGAAAATAGAGTAGTGGTTGCCAAGGGCTGGAGGGAGAATGAACTGGGGAGTTGTTTAATAGGCATAGAGTTTCAATTTGAGAGGATGGGAAAGTTCTGGAGCTTGATGGTGGTGATGGTATACAACCATGAGAATATACTTAAAGCCAATGAACTGTACATTGGAAAATCATTAAAAATGTCAATTTTTTGTTATGCATATTTCATGAAAAATTAAAAAAGAATTAATTCATCCCTTCATGGCTTGGGTTCAAATGCTGCCTCACCCATGAAGCCCTTCCTCCTGCTTTGTCTCACCCTGTGCCCAATCAGACTGGACCCTTGTCCTTTGTAATGATTTTTTATCCATTTGAACCAGCAAATACATTTTGTGGTTTTCATTTTCCTTTTCACAGACATCCAGAGAGGAGAAAAAATGGAGACGTCATTCTTTTATTCCTTCAACAGTATGACTGAGCACCTACTATGTGCCAGGTGTGAGGATAAACATGGCAACAGGGGATTAACACAATACAAGACAGAAGGGCTATCTGGAGAGGAGAACTGTGCTGGGAAGAATGGAGGCGGAATACTGGGGGCACGCAGTCCTCAGAGGAGTGAGCTGGGGTGAAAGAATGAGGAAGAGCAAAGTCAGCAATAGTGGCAGGAATGGCTTTTGAAAACACAGGGCTACAAAGAGCAAGCCTGGGTAAGAAGTCTGCTCAGAGGTGCTGCTTCCATGGACTGCCCATTGAAGAAATGAGCTATTCTGATGCAGATTGTATAACTATACCCAGTGAGGGGGAAATAATACCAGTTGCCCTGATGCCATGAGAATTAAATAGAATAAAGTTCATTAATAAAAATACTGCTTTTTATGGGACATCCCTCCAAATTTTCTCAGCTAGAGAAGACCCCTTTGTGTTTGAAGAAACATCTTTGCTGCTAGAAATTGGTTTAGGAATTACAGCAGTAACCCCTTATCTTCAGATTCACTTTTCAAAGTTTCATTTTCTCACAGTTGACACAGTCTGATGGTCTGAAATCAGTAGATGAAAAATTCCAGAAATGAACAATTCGTAAGTTTTAAATTTCGTGCCATTCTGAGTAGCATGATGAAATCTCGAGCCATCCTCCTCTGTTCCACTCAGGACGTGTCTTATTCCTTGGTCCACCATATCCATGCGGTATATGCTACCCACCTGATATAGTCAGTCAATCACTTAACAGCAGGCTTGGTTATCAGACTGAATGTTGTGGGATCACAATGTTTGCATGTAAGGTTTGGTACTGTCCATGGTTTCAGGCATACAGTGGACTATCTCCCGCAGTTAAGGAAGGTCTATTGTATTAAACCACAAGTCTTCCTGATATGCAGTTCTCCTTCCTGGGACTCCTTCACCCAACACAGAGAGCCTAAAGTACCACTACCCCAACTGAGTTTGGTGGAAACACTTATTACCCTCACTCCAGGGTACAATTATACAATTTGTCTTCAGTACTTTCCACATCAGAATAGCTCATTTCTGATCCTGGGGCTCACTCACTTGTAGCACCCAGAGAATTGAGCTTGAATTGGAAATCAGAGTATCAGGATCAGTCCTAGAGGCCAGAAATAAAATGACTGTGAATTTGAATATGAATGACCCCTTAGTGGATGTTGCAAAGCCACCAAAGACAAAGGGCTGAACAGCACCCAGGTATTGAAGAGGAGGAAACCAGCTGCCAATTCCTATTGATGTTATTTCAGTTCTGTTCTTGAAAAGGATGATGACTTCCACTTTTAAACTCACTCTGCACATATTTCTGATGGATTTTTGTTTGCCTAGGGAGGATTTAGGGAAATAGTAATTAGAGAGGCTAGATAGGGATGGGGAAGAAAGGGGAGGCAGGCAAGACAGATATGGAGATGCCCCAGCCTGCAGGCAGGGGCTGTGTTTTCAAGAAAGGCTTAAAGCGATGGCTACCCAAGGATTTGCTGGGGAACAGCGCCTGGAGTTAGAGCGTGGGAAAGCCTGAACTAAGGAGAGTGATAAAGCACAGGATTTAGAATAAGGAAGCCTGATTTTTTTTTTCAAGTCTTAGCTCTGAAAGATGACTTAACTTTGAGGCTCTGGGCAAGTTCCCTAACTTCTGTGTCCTCATTTGTAGACTGCAGAGATGACAGCCCTTTGATCTTAAGGACACTAGTTGGTGCCACCCACCCCTTATCCCCTTGTGGGAGGTCAGCTCCAGCATGCCTTGTGGAGTGGGGCCTAGACCATGGAACCTTGCTCTGCTGACCCCAGTTGACTGCCGGCGCTGGCATCTGGCCAGCAACTGACTGCTGACCAGAGACTTGAGGCTTCTTTCCAAAGGATGAGCTGCACATAGATTCTCTTGAAAATCTCAAAGGAAACCCAAGGTCCACTGATCATAGCCTCCAGACCCTGTAGGACAGAGGGTGTACACCATGCCGGGCCATTTGCAAGATGAGGAAAGGGAGGCAGGAAGGAAGAGAGAGGAGAACAGAAAGGGCAAGAGCATTATCTGCCCTGTTTAGGCTCCAGGTCCAGCTCACACGCAGGAGGCCCACTGAGCACCCTTCCCACCACCCTTCCTGTCACCCTTCCCACTGCAGTTTAAGCCCACATGAGCAATGCCTACCCGGAAGGGGGCTGATGTATGGGATGGCCCAGGGCTCTAACTCTTCTGGTACTTTGCTAGCACCCTGCTCCCCAGCACCCCAACCTGCTGCTACTTCTCTGACTCAGGGACACTTATGTCTTTGCCTATTTGTTGGCCTCTGTCCCAACCCCAGTAGCAGCCCCGTGACAGCAGGACCTTGTACATCTTCCAAATGCTGTCTCTGCAGCACCTGGTAATACTTGACATGAGACAGGGTCCCAGATATATCTGAGGACCAGGTGACACTATCCACAATCACTCAGGTTACAGCAAACAGCCGTTCATCTTGGGCTCTTCCCCATCCCTCTCATCCCCTGCTCAGGAACCAGCTTCCTGAACTCTTGTGTTTGTAGACTTCTTTTCCCTATGAGGTGTTCCACTGTCCCTGGGCCTCCTGGCTCCACACCTTACTCCACTGGAAGGTTTCCCAGAGCACCCACTCTCTCCAGTGTTGGAGGGTTTCCTGTGCTCTCAGCTCCGCACCCTGAGCCCTCAGGCCGTCCTGTGCCCACCTCTCCAGTCTCACCTCCTTTACTCTGCCTTCCGTCCTTGGCTTCAGCAACAGAGCCATTTGACCTTGAAGTGACCCATCTTTCTGCCTCTGACCCTGCTATCTTTTCTACCTGGAAAGTCACACTAACTCATATTTATTGTCACCTCACCAACTCCAACTCAGCCCAGCCACCTCCTCCTCAGCTTACCAGGTATCTCCAATTTGGCTCAGTGTCCTCCTTGAGTTTCCAGAACCTCCTTGTGCTTCCCTTGTATCAGAGGACCTACCTGGCCATGTTGTCCCCATTCATTTGTCTGTGTGCTCCACTAGGTGGTAATAAACAGCCTGGTAATAAGCATTTGGATGCAAGCACCCCTGGACACAATGGTGCCTCTGCTCTTTGGTAGCGCTGTACCGTTCAGCAAGCCATTTGCCTATTTTTTGTTTGTTAGCTGCACCAGGGATTGAACCCAGAGATGCTGAATCATTGAGCCACATCCCTAGCCCTGTTATTTTTTTATTTTGAGACAGGGTCTAGCTAAGTTGCTTAGCCTTGCTAAATTTCTGAGGCTGACTTTGAACTTGGGATTCTCCTCCCTCAGCCTACCAACTCCTCCTGGGATCACAGGCCTGCACCACCACGCCCAGCTGTCATTTGCCTTTTTAAGCATCAGTTTTTTCAACTATATCACAGAGGTAATAACATGCACATCACAGGGATATTGGGCAAAAGAAAGGGCAGTGCTGTGCAGCCCTTAGAACTGTGGCTGGCTGGGAGGAGGCTCCAGGCAGGTGAACTGGAATGGTAGCTAAGCAAGGTATTCCTACAGACTGCTGGGTCAGGTCTACAAACACCAGAGCTAAATCTGCTGTCCAGAGGAAGAATTAAGAGGCTTTCAGGAAACAACAAATCTTTCTCGGGTGTTCTTCAAGAGAGTTGGGAACTTCCTGAAGAAACCAGACATCCAGCACAAACCATGTTTTAAAAAAGTGAAAACTCCCAAGTTTAAAGGTAAACATGGATCTCTTTGGAGGGCTGGGCGGGGGCACTGATGGGGAGGACTTCGGAGTGTTGAAGGACTGGACAGAGGAATAGCAAAAGGGAAAGGGTGGAAGTGTGTCACTTGGTCGAGGTGGCTCAGGGTGGGAGTGGGAGCTACCCCAGAACTTTCTATGGAAGAGGTGCCTCTACTCCAAGGCCATCAGATGCTGGGCTGCCTCGGAAAAGGGGTTTTTCCCGACTTGTTGAGGTGGCCCTAGACTTCTAACCCTTCTCAGGAGAACCTGGAACACAGAATGCCCCAAGGAACTCCGGAACAGGTAGGAGGCAGGAGGCGGCCACAGATGTTTTCATGCGTTGAATGTGTACGATGGGGGACTGCTGCGCAGAGAGAGTGGGCGATACCCAAAAGAACCCTGTCAGGCGCCTGTTGAGGTCTGGGTCGCCCCTGGAGGAAGACCAAGGGCAAAAAACGCTCTGGCTGGCGGGTCAAGCAGGAGGCGCTGTAAGCGCGTCTGCACCTCTGGGCTGGGACCTCAGTCTCCTCCTCCTGGCATTGGGTTTGCAGGGCCCGCAGTTGAGAAAACTGGAGACCTACTGGAGGTCGCTCCCCCTGCAGCCTCCTCCAGGGTGGGGAACGTCTCAGCCCCGTTCCCTCCCGCCGCCCCCGGGCCGGGACTTGAAGGAAGTGTTAGGCAGCCCGGGCGGGAGCCGAGGCCGGGTGCGCACTGACTAGAGCGCTGCCTGTCGGCGCGGGCGGGCTGCGGAGTTCCCCAGCGGGGGCGGAGGCGGCGGCGGCGCGCCCGGGCGGGGACCCGATCCAAAGGCCCGGGGCGCGGCGGCAGCTCCAGGAGGTCCGGCTGTGAGCGTGACCTCACGGGGAGGGGCCAGCGCGGCGGCCCGGGCGCGGAGCCGAGGGCCGAGAGTGCAGAGCCGGAGCGGAGCGGCGAGAGCGCACGCCGTGGCCCCGATGGAGCGGTGCAAAGGTGAGGGCGAGGGGTCCCAGCGCAGCGCGTACCCACTCCCTTCCGCCCAGCACTGCGCTGGGAGGAGGGCTAGGGCTGGTCCCACCCGGACTCAGGTAAGCAAAGTCGACTGCCCCGGCCCAGGGGACCTGGACCGAAGAGGGGGCGACGAAGGTGGGCTCCTGTGCGGCTGCCGGGGCACGGGCCCTTTGACTGTCGCCGGAACAGAAGGCGGCAGTCGGCGTTGGGGTGGTGGCGAGGTTCCCACCTGTAGGAGGAGAGAGGGTTGCGCCCGCCGGAAAAAAGATGCCTAGAGTCATGGGGTCCCCAAGTAGCGTCGCAACCGTGACGCTGTTCTGGGGGTAACATGTCGAGTTATTGGGTTCTCTGCACCGGCGCCACTGGGATGAGGGTTTTCCTGCAAACCCCGGGGAAAGAGCCCACTTGGGAGAGGGTGCGGGAAGCGCCTGCGGGGATGGGGTGGGCGCGCCGCTCTGGTCCGGGCCAGGTCCAGCAGCTCCTAACATCCCGCAGCTTGGGGAACCGTTTCTCCCTGAGCCCTCCTCGGATCCCGCCACCCCAAGGGGTGTGGGGGTTGCCCCCGCCAGATGCCCAGCAGGTGGAGCGCGTCCCGGAGGCTTCCCCGCCCGAGGGTTTAGCCCAGCGCACAGCTGAGCGAGCTTTGAGTTTGGCCCGGCCCGCCCGAGGATCTCCGCCAAACCCTGGTGGGCGGGCCGGCCCCGGGGTGCCAGGTGCCCAGCTGGGGCTCGTTTTCGGAGCTGCGGGGCTTGGACTCTAGAAGCCTAGGTTTATGGAGGTCTTTTGAAAAAGGAGCACCCGCCCCCTCTCCGCCGCCTTTTGCTCTGGTTCTGGGCTGGTCTTGGCCAAACCTGCGAGAGGAAATACTGTTTCTATATTTATTTTCCCCTGGGAGTGAATAATAAAGGAGAATGCTTAGCTTCCCAAGGAATCTCACCACCCCCCCCCCAATGGTCTCTTATTTCTGAAACTGACATAAGGGGACATTTTGGGACCGGCTTTGATTCCCGAAACCAGTGTTATCCTTTGATTTTTTTTTTCCTCATCTGAGTTGTTTGGTTGCCGGTGAAGGTAGGTGTCTCCTATACAGTAGGGTCTGGACCACTGCCCCGACGCTGGTGGGGGAGGGGGTTATTGGGTTAAATTTGTTGACAGCCTTAATCCTTTCTGTGCCCACCTCTGTGAACCTCTCTTGCCTTTCTAATGAGGGGTGGAGGCGGGGGATGTTAATATCACTTTCTGCTAGTGCGGCCTTACGCACTTATGCAGTCTCAAACACTAGAGGAGGCTGCTGCCCCTCTCCTTGGGTACCCTCTGCCCTTTGAGGGAATTCAGGCCCCTGGTGGCCTCCTAACAGGAAGTTGGCCTCTAGAGTCCCTTCAGTTCCCGGAACTGTAAAGCTCAGGGGGTGAAGGTCCTAAGATCAAGGGTCTAGATTACAAGCTATTTTCTCAAATCAACAAATTAATCCAAGGGCCAATGAAAACAGGTGTCCTCTTGCCAAATGCCCACTTCTCACCACTAATCACCAGCCAGGGTTTCGTGTTAATAGCTTCTGACTGGGCCCTTGCCCTGATAAAGTCCTCTTAGTTTATCTGCCTCTAGAGGGAGTTGAAAATCCTCCCACCCAAGAGGAGGGTGGGTTAGGGGCTTCTTGCCAACTGAAGGAAACTTAGTTTCCAGTTCCGAGTGTTTATGTTTTCTGGTAACACATGTATCTGCCTCACCACTTTGCCCTGAATCAGACACAGTGATAAAATGGGTAATCTTGAGAATTCTCCGGATTGCAGCGGGTGATCTAACTCACCAATTGAACTCATCTTCCAGTGTTGGACTCATGAGAAAAATCTTTATCTCTGTTCTCACTGTTGTCATACTATTGATATTTTTGCTTTACCTTTCACTGAGGAATTTGAGGGGCAGATGAGTTATGCTTTGAATGTTTGTTGAATGGAAATGTTGGTCTATGCAAAATGAGGAACGTGGGACTCCAAATCTGATTGACCAGTGCCACTTGACTAGAATCAGTAATCTCTTGCAGGGCAGAGATTGGGTGCTTTTTTAAAAAAAAGAGTGTGTATTTGAATATTTGTGGAATAAGGGGTATAGTGGTTTAAAGAAAGCAAGGTTTGTATGGATTCTCAGAACCTGTGTGAAAATTATAAAGAAAGGTTCTTGAATGTGATGCTGTTAAACATTTTTTTCTCTTAAATACCTCCTGTGTTTCTACATTCCCACTTTTGAGCTCTCCCTCTCCCTCAGATAGATTGTCTCATCACTCTTCGCATTCTCAAAATGTTTTCTCTAATTTGTAAATCTTGGGAAGCACTAGCTGTAGGAGAAATCCTTTTTTCACGTTCCCCAGCCTGCAGGTTACCCTCTGCACATCCTCCAAAAATAGCCTATCCTTTTTAGGCTGTGGGCTGATTTTCCATTGGCATGTAGGCCATAAAGAGATGCTCAGAGCTAAAGGATGGTGGCATCACTCTATGCCTAATACAGAAAAAACTTCAAGCCTTCTCTTGCAGTCTTTGCCAAGGCCATCTGCTAGCTAGCCATGGCTTTAGGCAAAAACAAGGGATGTAGCAGTATATGGGGGGGGGTCTCTTCCCCAAGGGATGGAGTTTTCATGGGAGTTGCCATAAAAAGAGGTGGTACAGTTACTGTGTCTCACTTGTGAATCTCTTCAGTGTTTTATAAGCAGTAAGACCGGCACAAGTGTCCGGGATGTGGTGCCACGTCCTACAGGGTGCCTTGAAAAGGTCCCCATCCATGGGTGTTTCCATATTTAGGACTCTCCTAAGAACATCCTGGATCACTGTGTGAGAGCCCATTAGCTGAACTCACCCCATGCAGTCAAGGATTCTGGTTCCGATTGCTCTCCCAGCTGGTGAGTGGGGCCAGGGCCAAATGTGACTGACCTACTATCTGTGGATTGCACTTGGAACATCATGCCAAAGCTGCCTAAAGTTGCGTCACATTTGGATACAAATAGGCCTAGTTGAGATATTCAGACTTAACTTTGGATCTGAGGAATTGGTTGAAATTGGAATCCATTTCCTGGGTTCTTTAGTTTCTGGATCTAATCCCCTGCTTCCCTCTGCTTCCAGCTCTAGGACCCTGGAAGTGGAAAGGAACTGCGGAATCAAGCCAGGCAATACTTGAAAGCTTGTTTGGGAATTCTGTGATCAGGAAAGGTCTGAAAAGGAAAAATGAATTAAGTGAAGTGGGCAGGTCGATAACATTCGTTCCACCTCAGGAATTATTTTCCATGCCTTGGTGCTTAGATTTTTTTTCCCTATGGAAGTTCCACCCAAGACAGTGGTTCTTAGTTATCCATGGAGTCATCCAGGGGGCTTCAGAAAATATGAATGTGGTGGGGGTGATATGAAAGTAGAGGTCCCACCTGACATTCTGGTTTAATTGTCTAGGACTGTAGCCTGGGCACTGTTGTTTAAAAAGGTCTCCAGGTGGTGCTAATATGCAGTTAACGTTGTCATGCTTCCTTTTAAAAAGTGAAATGTCAAAATAGAAAAAAAGGACCATTGTCCCTTGGATTTAGGCATTGGTTCCAGGATCCCATATGGATATCAAAATCCAAGGATGCTCAAGTCCCTTATAATCTGTGCACATCGTCCCATATACTTTAAATCATCTCTGGATCTATTCTTAGATACAACATAGTTGTTATATTGTATTATTTAGGAAATGACAAGAAAAAATCTGAACATGATTAATTCAGATGCAACCATAGTACGCCTAACTATATAAACTACTTACTACATGTCAGCAACATAACATTTTTTTCCAAAAATTTTTGTTCTGTGTTTGATTGACTCTGAGGATGCTGGACCCTTGACCATACACACCTATATACACCTTCCTCATCTGGAAGAAATAAAGCCAAGTGTGGAATGAAAGGGGTACCTGCTCCTTTCTCAATGATGTTACTTGACCAAATCTTGTGATACCTGCAAAAATCTGATAGAAGTGGCCTTTGGCTCTCATAGGCTATAAGAGGCGATGGAACACTGTTTAACAATAATCTCAAACATGGTGCTGTGGAATCCGAAGCTGGGTGCTTGCCCCTGGTACTTGACCCTGAACCCTCTTGACTTTGAAGCTCTTTGTGCCGGAGCCCTTGATACTGTGGCAATGAAATAGTCTGAAACAGAAAGACTGAGAGGTCCCAGTTGGTGCTGAAAGGCCCCTGGAGTGGGGGAATTCTGCTCAGGGCCCTTGCCCTCTCCTGAAAGGGCGGGAGCTCTGGGAACTGGGCTGGATCCAGCACAGTTAAAGGGCCAGGAGGGGCCAAGGCTCTTCAAAGCTGAGGAAGCTGTGCCAGCTCTCTGCCAAATCCCTTTAATGACAGGAAATGTTTCTCTAAAGACTTCTTTCTGTCTTTCAGGGGAGGAAGATTTTCCCCAAGTGGGGGGGGGTGGGAGGAGATGATGGCATGTTCTGTACAGACCCTTTGCAGAGACAAGAGGGAGCAATCACTGACCAGCGGGGTGGACAGCAGCTCAGAACCCTAAAACCCACGTGATCCATTTCCTAAGGTGAATCACTGAGCAATCCAGGCCTCAGTTTCCCCATCTAGACAACAGCCTCCAATGTTCCGCCATGTGACTTTGTGACCACTCTTCCTTGCTAGCTGCTCTGCGGTCACTGAGGAATCTTTGGAGGGTGGACATGTCTTGGGGAGGGGAGCCAAGTTAGGGAGGGACTGGAAATGGGTCACCCGGCAAGGGTCAGTTTAGGCTTGTGATTCTTATAAATAAAACCAATTTCCTGCGGAGAGCTGGAGAGTTGCAGACTCAGTGGGAACGGGAATGCCCTGGACTATGTGAGGAATTCATTTCTTGAGGACTTGTGTGTGACTGTCTCCAAAGATTGTTAAGTCCGGAGCCGTGGTCTGAAACAGATTTATTTGCTCCCATTTGAGAGACAGGTCAACTGAGCCTACAGAGGTTAAGCAACAGTTCAGAGAGTCAGAGATGGGAGATGCTATCCCTGAGAACTGAATTTCTAAAGGGAGAATTCCTATTCAAGAATTTGTTTAGAAGCAAGCACTCGAGACATTATCCTCCTCATTCACTATCAGTGACCCTTCAGCCAAGAAGGGATTAGCTGTTCAGATAAACTCTTCTCAGCCGTCTGGACCTCAGTGATGTGTTTCTTCTTCCACAAATCCTCCCCTAGCTTCACCTGTGCCCTTCACTACTTTGGGTACAGACTCATCAATGCCTGGCACTTTGTGGGTATTTGACAAATACTTATTGAATTAAAGTCACCTGGTCTTTTAAATATGTGAATATATCTGTTTCTCCTGCTAGGCTAACCTGCTTCATGACAGGGACTTTGTCTTTCCCCTCTAAGTGAGCCTCCCCAGCCTCTGGCACATTGCCACCCATAGGTAGGGTCTGGGATACAACTGATTGATGAGTGAATAAATTCCAGGCACAGGGCCCTGTTCCGCCTTGCCCTGACCTTTAAAAGCAGACTGGATCAGAATAGGAAGTGAAGAAAATTTCTCAAAGCCACCTTTTGGAAGTAGAGGGGAAGCCCATGGTGGCTGCTTGGGACTGCCCGACTTGAGCCTTCTTTCTGTCTGTTCCAGCACAGGGCTGCTGCTGTCTGGTGGTGCAGACAAGGATCCTGCAGGTCTCTGCTTGTGAGTATGAGCCTGTCTGTGCCCTCTGCAGCAGCTCACATGACTGCCCCCAGGCTCCTGAGGGTACAGCTCTGGCTCCCTGCCTTGGTCCATGCTCTGGAGAACCTCATGGGGTCAGGAGCCAGCCTGGGCGCTCAGGGCCTCGGGCTTCTAATCTGGCTTTTGCCACTAACTCGCTGTGCGACCTTGGGCAAGTCAATTAATCTTCCTAGACCTGTTTCCTCCTCTGTACAAGTGAGGATACTGGTTACTAATCTGCCTCCCAGGCTGCTTGGAGGAATAACTTGGAAGAGTTCTTGGCAAATGCATTGAGAAGGGTGATGTTAAACTAATAGCAGATATACCCTATGATGCAGTTCTGCCCTCAAGGTGGGCATCCTCATGGCTGCTTTGGGGCACAGCTACACACATAATGTGCCTAACAAAGCCTTTGGGAGCTCAGAGTTGGTGCTGCTCAGCCAGATCCCAGTTGTCCTTGCTTCCCAGTGATGGGATGTGCAGCCTTCCTATGAAAGCTGGAAGGAGACTGGCAAGGAATGGCTGATTTTCAGCCTTAGGTGGGGAGCTGCCTCTTTGACCTGCCTTCTCTGATGTCTTAGTTTGTGAAAGTGAGACTCTTAAATTCTAACAACAGCTTTAAGCTCTACTAGTGTTTGTCCCACTTTCTCCCTAGTCAGTCTCAAAAACTAACCAAACTTGCATCGAATGGCAGGGTGTGGAGAATGCAGAGAAACACAGGAGGAGCCAGCGCCAACCTGGGAGCACAGAATGGGATGGGGCATGAGCTCTTGGTGGGAGCGAAGTGTCAGAGGATGGAGAGGGGCACCTTGGTCAACAGAAGCCCCCTCTGCTATTTTCTAAATAGACCCCCTTATTCTCTTCTCCCCTCCTTGGGGCTCTCCTGTGCACTTCCAGGGCAGCTGCAGGCCTACTGGAGGTTAGTAAGCAGGAAAGCTCAGCCCAGCAGTTGCAAATTAGCCTTCTGGTCCTGACTGAACCAAGAAGGAGTCAGCTGTCAGCTGGAGAGAGCACCCCGCTCTGCCCCAGAAGGAATCCCAGTGGGGTAACTGTGTGAGGCTGCTCTGGAGGTCCCATGACCAACTGTCCTGGTTTTCCTGGGCAAACTGAGATGGTGGGTTACCCTATTCCCAAACCCTCACTTTAATAAATGCGTCTAAATCAAGAATTTGGTTTCTCCATAGCAAAGATCAACTAGAGCCAATCATTTAGTTTCTTTGGCAAGAAAGTAAAAGTCTCAGACTTCAAGAAAAAAAAAAAAACCCAATTAACTGCTAGTTATGTGCAGTAGGATGCTAAGCTAAGCCCAAGAGGCCAGACTCAAGAGTCTACACACTGCGATTCCATCTATTCAACTTTCTGGAAAAGGCAAAACTACCTATGGAAAGAGAACAGATTCAAACTGTGGTTGCTGGGGTTGGGCAGGGAGTGGACCCCAAAGGAGCACAAAGGACATGTTTGGAATGATAGAGATGTCTAATGTCTTTATTGATTGGTAGTTACACAGCTACATATATTTGTCAAAATTCACAACTGTGTAGTTAACAAGTGGTTTTTTTTCCCCCTGTGTATAAATTATACCTCAGTGAAGCTGCCCTTCAGAAATACCCTATCACATTGTGATGGTGTGGTATAAGATGAAGGACCCATCAGGTGCATTACAGGTTGTAAATAGAAACCGAGTCTTGGTGAGGTTGTGCTGGAGGTAAAGCAGAAGATGAAGAATTCTGGTACAAAACAAAAAGAACAAGGGCTCGTGTTTGAGAGTATCCTAAATGCCAGAGACTTTTCCAGTAGGCACAATCAGAGATAGTGAAGGTGTTCTCTCCATTTAGAGAAAAAGAAAAATTCTAAAGACCTGTCAGCAGATTAGCCCGTGATGGTCCTGGAATATTGGAACTTCAGCTCTGGGTTCCTGCCATGGGAGCTCCATTGCTATCCACACATTGATCTAATTTATTGACTTTGGCACTTGGCCTTCTACAAGTCTTTTTTTTTTTTTTTGCCAATAATGTTATTGAATTGAAATCAAGTACCCATGTCTGTGCCATAATGATTTCCTGGTTGACTTTTTGTTTTGGCAGTCCTGCTTGTGTGTGTATTAGGATTGATTTTCCAGAGAGAAGAACCCATGATGTATTAAAATCTTGCACCCAGTCCCATGTGATGTAAGGGACTAGTACCTTGTTACCAGAGAGGGCAAAGTCTGAGATGCAAGAGCAGCATCTCCAGTGCCCACTGCACAAGGCCAGGGGATGAGATTCAGAATCCTTGAGAATAAAGGACTATCACTTTGTTAGACCCCATGGGATCTTAAAGTCTTGGTGGCTTCCGTTTTAAAAAAATCACTTGTTCTCCAGGTGAACTTGCCTGGTTCTGTGCCCTGGGGAGCTGGGTCCTTCCTATCTTTGCATCGTCATTAAGTTGGGAGGCTGTAGAACATCCACCCAGGAGGACCATACTGAGCCCAGGACATATTCAAATGAGAATCACACACGAATTTCACACACGCAGCTCTTCTCAGTCAAGGACATGTCCAAGCCACTAGTTTACTACCAAAGCAATTCTGTTCCACCTGTTCTGGGGTGTTCGGCATGAATAGAGTAATAGGTGGTACAGTTCTTAGCTCGAATTGTCTTGACTTGGTTGGGGGCAAGATGGTGTTCGGAGAGGCAGAGAGTAATTTTTGTGCTTATTTGTAGTGAAACTTCCTTGACGCAGGGTCAGGACTGGTTTGTGGCTGGTCCACTTAAGAAAGACCAAGTTGGAGTGGCCACAGAGTCCACTTCTGGTTCAAGTGAAAGATCAGGAGGGCTGCTGTATGCAAGGGAACTGGTGGGTGAGACTTCAGACACTTCTCACCTGAATTGCAAGCGGTACCGCCATCTCCCAGGGCTACCCAGGCCCCCCCCCTGACATCTTTTTGGATTTTGATGACTGTCTTAGCCTTCCTGTTAGACCAACAAGTGGGAATCTTACCATTTCCTTCCATCCGCCACCCTCTCCCCCCACCCCAGTTTTTACACAACAGGATTTATTCATGTTCACTGGATTCAAGTCCCCAGATGGGGGCAGAAAAAAAGATTGCATTGAATGAGCTTATTGTTTGGAGGTTTCACTGACTTCTTTTATTTAATACCCACAGTCCTAGAACATATTGAGCTGATTTACTGAATTTCTAAGTCCTTTTAGAAGGGACTCTGCTAGGGTGTTCAGTGGCCCTGGTTCCAGGGCTGAGATCTAGCGGGTGGCAAGTTTGCTTGGGGACATCTCAACTTCATCTTTATGGTCTCCCTGAGAGCAAATATTCTGGTGCAATCCCAGGCTCCTTATGAGCTAGAGATGGCCACCACCCTACTGTCGTTTGTATTGTTGGGAGTTCCATGGTGTCCCCTGCTAGCACATTCTTGGAAGAAATAACGATGTACGTCACCATTAGGTGCTACAGTGTACAGATGGCCCCTGAGGCTTCTGCCTGACTGCATCTTGAACAAGTGGGAGGAAATGAAGAATGACCAAGTGGCAGATGTCGGGCAGAAATACTACATACCTTCAGCCTCTCACCAGCCTCCAGAGCAGCTCATGCAGTACCTGAAAAACAGGGCCAAGTTGGTGGTTCCTCACTACCCTGTGTCCCAACACTTCTGAACTCCCTGTAGCTTCTCACCTTGGCTTTCTCAATCACTGATCCATTGGTCTGAAACGTCCTCCCCTCGGGCTGCCTGGTAAGCTTATTTGTCAAGCAAACCTGGCGTTGACACTTGGCCTTGCTGGTGTGCCTTAGAGGGGGGATCCCTATGTGGATGTTAGTGGACTTGTGCCTGGGGATCACAAGATGGGGGACCATCAAGTGTGGTTGTCTGTATGGCTACAGCACAGTTGCACCATGACAGTTCCTGGTATCTGGTGCCCTTGTGACCTCCTGGGAGAGCCAGCGCAGGTGTTGGAGCCAGTGGAGGCTTTTGTCTCACTGGAGTCTATGGACACCTGTGTGGTTCCACTCAGTGACATCTCAGATGCTCTGAAAGCCAGCCCAGAGCAGAGCTGGTAGGGCCAACCCTAACACCGCCTGTGCAAGCAAGTGCGTGCCTTGAGGGCATGCAGGCTCAGGCCCTCCTGTGCTCCAGGCTCCCCTGCCCACCCTCCCCCTGCTCTTCTCCTTTGATTTCCTCTCACTTCCTCTCTTTTTTTTTTCCTACCAGTTCCTTTCAGAAATGGGTCTTCAGTTCAGAAAAGGGACTATCTCTGAGGTCAGAAAGACCCAGAAAAGAGACCCTACCACCTCCTCTTGTCCCCATGTCTCTAGTTACCTCAGGCTCTCATTTCAAGTAGCCATGGTTAGAATCCCAGGCTTCTCCAGGAGAGTCTGGTGGCTGCAGAGGCACAGTAGGGAAACTGAGGCTTGTTCTCAGTATGTCTCCTTGGAAGAGGAGCCTGTGTGAAAATCCATTTGGTGTGGCCCCTGCCAGTTCGTCAGGCCTAGAAGGCAGCGTTGTCATGGGCTTCTGCAGAGAATGCCCCTTGGCCCAACCCTCAGGGACCAAGCTTTTTGCTTGCTGATCCTGAGACCTTGCAGCCCACCTGGCCTAGTGTGGGTCAGTATCAGTGACTAGGAAAGTGATCCCTAACCTCTTTCTGTGGGTCCTTAAGTAGCGCTGTCGCCTGCTGACCAGAAGACCAGGGGGGTGGGACCCACAGTTCTAGCCTGTGCATGGCTCTTCCACTGCCATTCCACTTTCCTGGAAGCGAGTGTCAGAGGAGGGGCGGCACTGCACAGGGGGAGCCTGAGAACGTCGCATTGTTTGGACAAATTTCCAAACATGAAGGCGCAGCCCTGACTAAAATAATTTTTTCCCATTGACCTCCTGGCTTCCCCGCGGGCAGGCGCCCATCTCTGTCATCTGATGTTGGTTTGGTGTGTGTAGCTGTAAACACTTCTGCCTGGGAGCTGATCTGCGAGAGTTATGGGATCCAGGTGTCGCTCCGACCCTCAGTGCTCTGGTTCCCTCCAGAGTGCAGTGGCCTCCTTTTTCTCAGAGGGAAAGTCTGGGCTGTTGGTTTTGAAATCAAATCCACCAGAAGCATGACTGGATCCCACCCCAGCCTGTGAATCTCTGCTCTAGACAGAGGCTGGGGACTCCAGTTTGTTAGCAAGCCTTTGAGTGGGTGGGGTCTTGCTTTTCTGATCCCAGGCTAGGGCACAGATCCCAGAGTGCTCTGGGGAGGTAGGGCAATGTTTGCTTAGGATGGGAGTAAGCCAGCAGCTTGCATTCCCTGCAGGAGACCCTGGGGCTCAGTAATCAGGGCAGGGGAGGGAGCACCTTCCTTTCAGCCTCACAAGGACCCTAGCAGTATGCAAAAGGCATCTTTGGTCCTAAGCAGGAGGCCCTAACAGAGTAGAGGTGGCCTTGGGCACTTAATGACTCCCCTGTCCCTTGCAATAAAGGTGGGAGTCATCTCCTTGCAAAAGTGGGGAGGGGTTGTGTTGGAAAGTGCTTTTGGTAGCTTGGGGGACATGGAGTCACCATAGTGGGGGCCTGGCTCCCTCCTGCTCACCTTGTACCCCTAAGCATTTACAGATACAAGGTATGGTTGGAGCACATGTGTGCGTGCATGTGTGTTGGAAGAAAGGTGGTGTCAGATATGAGTCCCATTTTATTTTTAACCGGCATACCTAATGCCCTCTAAGAACAGACTTGTACCCAAAGATGATTTTCCTGCTGGCTTGGAGGAGAGAAGGTAACAGTGCTGAGACCTTGCTCTTGGGACGGAGTGATTTGGACTTCTCAGAAAGCCTCTTCCATGCTTCTGAGCGTGACAGCCACGTCTCTGTGCAAATAGATTTTACTTTATAAGAGCTGTTGCAGAGCTTAGAGCAAAGAGATTACAAGTGACTTTTTTTAAAGTACCATTATTGAGTGTGAAAATGGTTGAGATTCAGGAGGAAACAGCTGGTTGGCAGGGCTCCTGTAGGGTTTTCGGTAAAATTCCGCTGTGTCACTAATGACTTAATTTGGTATATTTCCGGCACAAGTCCTCTTGGCAGTTGGGAAATCTTATGGCTAAAAACTGAGCCCAAGAAGGGAAGCTCTTCATTTCTTTCAGGATAATCCCGACCTGTCCAGGGAATTGTCTCTTATCCACCTTGATAGCTGAACGTTGATGCACATGAACATTTTCCTTTCTGGAATTTTCTGTCTATGGGTCCAGAGGCAATGATACATTGCTTCCATAGCTCAGCTAGGTCTAGTTTTTTTAAGGTCCCCAGCCATGCCTTCTTCCTTGGCTACATGTGGTACCTAGCATAGTTCACCAGTGGTCATGGGGAAAGCAAGAAGTGCATTGCCCCTTGGACTGCACTGGAGAAAATTCGAGCCCTTTCATACATGCCCGACTCCACTTTCCCAGCCTCTCACTTCTCCCTGTGCTCCAGCCATGCCCACATCCTCGTAGTTGCCCTCTGTGGTCTGTGCGTGTGCTGTAGTCTATACACCCTCCCGCAGGACTGCCTGACAAGCTTATTTGCCAGGGCTCACTCAGCCTTTGCATATTGACCTTGACCAGTTACCCCTCCAGCTCTTAACCCTCTGTGCACCTCGCACAGCACTCCATGGCCATGGAGGTCACGTGGTAAGAGCATATTCCATGGACACGGTCATTGTGTCCGTGCTAGAGTTGATGGAAGTTCCATATTGCCAGTAGGCTCCTTAAGGCTCAAAGACATTCTTCTTTGTGGCCGTGCACCTAACCCAAGGTGTGATACATGAGGGTTCTAGAAACAGGACCTGAATGTTTGAAAAATTGCTGTTGCTCTCAGGTTTTCTGAGAATTGGATTATATAAAATTTAAGGGTTTTGTTCAACTGTGGATAACCCCCCCCCTTTTTTTTTAGAGACAGAAAGAGGGAATCAATTTTATTTAGTTTTTCATGTGGCTTTCGTTGCTCCGACACTTTATTGTGTACATGGTGCTGGGGTTCGAACCTCCGTCCTCACATAAGCTAGGCAAACGCCCTAACTGCCAAGCCTCTGCTCCAGCCTTGACACCCTGGCTCTTAACAGATAGCTGGCAAAAGGGGGGCATTTATAATATCTAAACCCTTCAACGTTTAGGATGTACAAGGGACCTCCTGCACATCGGCCAGTAGAAGACAAAAACCTCACTAGAAAAGAAGGATCTGCAAACGAGTTGGCAGGTGAGGAAGCCAGCAAAAAGCTACCAGGCATCGAAAGAAAAGTCCCTGTTGCCATCAGAGGCACCCGACAGAAACAACCACTGCGTAGAGTGACAGAAATGTGAAGGCTATACGCGGTTCCCAGTGATATTCTCAGGGATGTTGGGATCGACAGCCCTCTTGCCCTGCTGAGGCGGCGCCGGCTAAGCCAGGTCTGGAGAGTGGCCAGGCTGCTTTTGGCCGCACTGAATATGCACTTACCCTGTGACCTAGAAGTTCGCAAGGAAACGTCTGGACAGGCGCCTTGGGGGTGGGATTGAAGATGACTTCTGCAGCGTTACTTGTTGTGTTGGAGGGTGGGAAGCAGGCTAGGTGTCACCTGGGTTCCAGGATGGGGCACTGGCAGCTGAATAACCTAGAGAATTCTACAGCAGGAGAAACAATGTCCTGCTGCCTGTCCAGGAGTTAGACATAGTGCTGACTGAGGAGTCAGGCAGAGCAGGACATTCGACAATAGCATTTACAGCCGTTAAAAATTCATAAAAATTCATACATTAACCAGAGCCCTGCTTGATGAGCCCGTGGGGCGGGGCACAGAGGAAGAAATGGTCTACTCGTGACACCAGAGCCTACAGGTAATGCTGGCTTGAGGCAGTGTGTGGCATATGAAGGCAATGCCAGAAGCTGAACAACAGGCAATAGAGGGACAGAGACTGTGCCCACCCCAAGCAGGAGCCATTTCCTTCCCCTTGACTGGCCGACTGTCCCCGCCTCCCAGAAGGCTGCCATTGCACGTGCCCTTATGTTTGACTCCACACGCAGCTGTCAGACCTACAGTGGGGAGCCGTAGTCTGTCGTTGTCACAAAGGGGAAGGGATGCTTCTGCCTTCCCTTCATCTAGTCTGGGATGGTTGTTCTGGCTTTTAATAGTTGTCTATTTCTCACTTGCCTTTCACTCTGAGTGCCTGGTCTCTGAGTCATTTGTGGGTCTGCATTGCCAAGTACAGGTCATGGCTGAGAGCCAGCATCCAAGTGTTTATCAGATGAGTGGAAAGCAATAGAATTGGATTTTTCCAGAAATCAGTTGCTTTGCTGCAGGATCGCTAGACTTTGTAATTGGAGGGGTCCATTTTGCTCCATTCTGACTGAGAGATTGAAATATTCACTTAATTTTTTTCCTTCCCTTCCTTTTTTTCCCTCGCTTTTGGTACTGAAGATTGAGCCCAGGTGTACTCTACCGCTGAGCTACATCCTCAGTCCTTTATTTTTAATTTTTATTTTGAGACAATGTCTTCTAACTTGCTGAGACTGGCCTCAAACTTGTGGTCCTCCTGCCTCAGCCTCCCAAGTCACTGGGATTACACAAATGTGCCACTATGCTCAGCCAAAATATTCACTCAAAATCAGTGCATCCTAAGGCTTCTTACCTACCCTGGGTCTGTCTGAGTGGGCCCCTGATCTTTATTATTCCATCACCTTGAAGTTGTTTTGTCTTTTTTTTTTTTTTTTTTTTTGAGATTCAAAGTTGTGTATGGCGATTAGCCATTTGGACCAGGATAAGTGGTGTCCGCATTTGCTTTGCTCAGTGATGCTCTCTACTTGGGCCCAGGAGGCATGACCTGGAACTCCTGAGCTCTTGGAGTGTGGGTAGGAGAAGAACTAGCCCTTTGGGTGTGGACCAAGGGGGTAGGCAGTAAATCCAACCACATTTAAAGCCAAGAACCAAAGGAGTTTTCAGGAAATGGAGACAACCCTGAAGCCGACTCTGGTGGCTTGACCACTTTCCCACCGCTTGTCCTTCGGCAGTGGACATCATCCGTCGAAACCTCTTTCTTCTAGCTGTGTTGCTTCCGACCTGCACAGATGCTGGCAGTGTCCACATTCTGCTCCACACCTTGGGACCTGCCCAGTTCGCAGGTCCCCTGGAATGCTGATTGCTAAGTGATGGGACAGTGGAGATCTTCATTACTGTTTTCTCAAGTTCACACATCAGCCTCTTGGTCCTATCTAGTGCAGAGGGTTTCTTATAATGAGCTTACTAGTGTCCCTAGAGAGCCCCTTGCATGTAAGAATTTCCAAGTTTTCACACAATGGGCATTTTTTGAACCTTACGCAGCATTGTCTAGGTGCTGAGCTAAACCTGGCAATGTTAGCAAGGACCCTGTCCTGTTGGAGGTTATGTTCCAGCAAAGGAAAATGGATCATAAGTTCTAAAGAAGGGTAATTTCAGATAGTGATAATTAATAAAGAAAATAGGATGCTGTGAGAACAATTTGGCGATGCTGGTGGGGTGTCCAACAGCAGCAGGGCAGTCATGGAGAGGAGACATTTAATTGGGACCTAAATGGAGGTGAGGAGCCTGCTCTGTGGACACTGGGATTGAGAGTCCCAGGCAGACGCCTATGGTTCTGAGGCCATCACATGCCAAAACAGTGTGCATCTGTGTGGGGTGGGGTCGCCGTCTGGGGAAGGGGTGTGGAGGAGCCTGCAGTCCTCCTCTGAGAGCGCCTCTCGCACACTGAGTCTTCAGGCAGACCACCTTGGATTCAAAACCTTTGTTGTTCTTCAGGAAAAATCCAGGCACATTGTGAAAGAATATCTTCCTTCATGCTTTGCAAAGAGGTCAAAGTGTTGCAAACCGATTACAGTTGTCCTCATTTTACCAAAGGGGACTTGACCTCCAGCCTATCAGTGGAAGGAACAGATCTCTGAATGATGGTCTGTGCCCTTCCCACAGGCAAATCTAGGGAAGGAAAGCAGCTCTTTGGCTTCTGAAGCAACCACTCTCTCCCAGTTGCCTCTCTTGATAATTGCAATATCCAGAATATTTACACATTTTATACACATTTTATATTATTTTGTTAAAATCTTGTAAGGTTGTTCAAAAAAAAAAAAGTGTTGAGCCAGGTGTAGTGCTGCCTGCCTGTAATCCCAGCAGTTTGGGAGGCTGAGGAAGGAGGGTCTCAAGTTCAAGACCAGCCTCAGCAGGTAAGTGAGGCCCTAAGCAACTTAGTGAGATCTTATCTCAAAATTAAAAAAAAAAAAAAAAAGAACTAGGGCTGGGGAAGCAGCTCTGTGGTAAAGCGCCTCTGGGTTCAATCCATAGTAAAAAAAAAAAAAAAAAAAAGCTTCATTCCCTGCTGCTCAGATTGACTGAGGTCTGTGTTTATTTGTAGGAAATACAAAATACAATGATGTTCGAATGTTTGCAGGGTTTGGCTTCATGCAGACCTGGTTCATTTCAACCTTCGAATCTTGTGACCTTGGATAATTGCTTACTGTTTTTGAGTCGCAGTTTCTTCATCAGAAAGGGGCTGCTACCAGCTTCCTTGAGGATATGCAAGGACTGAGTGAGATTTATGCGTACAGAGCTTGGTGGTGATAGGTCTAGCAGTGTCAGAGCCCCAGAACGCGAGTTGTTGATGAGTCAGACACAGGGCTGAATTTGCCTTCAATCTGCCCTGATCATTTCTTGTACCAGCAACCTTTGCTTTCCTTAATGCTGCCTTGGGCTATGTGGGTCAGGAGGAGGAGGCTGCTGATTCATTCATTAAAGATAGCTGTTTCCTGTTTCTGAACCCATCAGATTGAACATTAGTGCTTTATTACCTGAGCCTCAGTTTCCCCATCTGTAGTGAGGAGTGCTCTTCCATCAGAGGCTTATTTCAAAGATCAATGAAAAAATATGCATAAAAGTGGGGTTTTTCTTTTTTGTTTGTTTGGTACTGGGGAGTGAACCCAGGGGTACTTAACCACTGAGCCACATACCTTGCCCTTTATTTTAAATTTTGAAACAGGGTCTCTTTAAGTTGCTCAGGGCCTCACTAGGTTGCTGAGGCTGGCTTTGAACTTGTGATCCTCTTACCTCAGCCTCCCAAACTCCTGGGATTACAGCTGTGCACCCGGCCATGAAAGTGGTTTTTTTGTTTTTGTTTTTTAAAGAAAGAGTGGGGAGAGAGAGAAGCAATCTTTATTTAGTTTTTCTTGTGACTTTCATTCCTCGGATACTTCGTTGTGTACGTGGTGCTGGGGCTTGAACTTCCGTACTTGCGCATGCCAGGCAAGCACCGTAACATCCGAGCCACCGTTCCAGCCCGCGTGAAAGTGTTTTGAAGATCAAAAAGCACTGGACAATATAAAGGGGACTATTTCCATGTTATAGTGGGAATCGTGATAACCAAGCTAATGTGCTCCTGACTCTTGCTCAACCCTGGAGGTTTACGACTGGAAGGTAGATTCTCCTGGCCGTGGAGACCCAGGGGAGGATGTGATCTCTTGAAATTAGCTGATTAGATGAGCAGTTAAATAAAGGATCGTGGTAGAAAGGGAAGGAAAGACTGAATAAGCGATTCAGTTAAGACAGGGAAGTGCATTTCAGTCTTGGTAATACCCCTTCAATGCCTGCATGCCTGTCAGTAGCATGAGTGCCCTTGTTTTGCAAAGCACAGAGGATACAAAGCCCTGCGTGGTCACAGGATAGCCCTTGCTGCAGCTCTAGAAGGACCTCTGCTTAGGGACACACTGCTGCTGGGTGTGCTGGGTGCTGCTTCTGTGACTTGGCTGTGGGATCCTGCTGGGCTTCAGGAACCTCCGAGCCTCCTGGCAGCTGTTAAGGGGCAGACACAAAACTGGCTGGTGCCTGGGCTGGGCTGATTGGGAACACATTCACCGCACTGCTTGCCTCTTCTTACGCTATCTCTGCTGTGGGGAGAAGCCTCCCTCCCCCTGTTTGCTCTGACTTTTCTTCTTCCTACTCTGCAGCTATAGCCACTTTCTTGATATTAAATGGATATCAAGGTCAAGAATGATGATTAAAAACAACCAATAGCAATACCTTTTGCTTTTATTTCAAAATGTGTTCCATTGCTTTCCTTCACAAATATCCCAGGGAAGTTTGTCAGAAGTCCCAGGATGGCCGTTCTCTCTACGGGGTGACTAAGGGCCAGTGGGCTTCACTTACCTATCAAACCGCTACTGACGAGGCAGCTCTTGCTACCAAAAGGTGCGTCTGAGCCTTGCCGCCATCCTCCGGTGCTGACCCTGTTCTGGGCCATCGTCCACATCCTGCCCTGGCATTTTCTACTCAAGTTCTCACTTCCTCCCTAGAGACTTCTAAAGGTTCAACCTGAACTCCCCAACCTTTACCCAGGTATCTGCACCTCGCAGGGTTGGCTGATTACCCACAGAGCTGCAGATACAGACAGGTCTTAGAAGCTTTCATTCCCATTCTTGGCATTGCTTGCTAGGGAAGAAGTCCCCTGGAATGTAGGGGTTTGTTGGCCTGAGCTCGGCTGAGCTAAGAATGTTAATAAAAGGCTTCCCAGAGTTCTTCTATCAAGCACTTTCATCTGATTCCAGGCAGGCAGAATCAGAAGTGGGTGTGGGGGCAGGGATCCAGCAGTAAATATTATCTTTAATCTTGGGGATGAAGGAAATTGAGGCCAGACGTAAAGGCCGGAGGCAGCTCAAGCAAAAACATACAGGCAGCCCGGCAGGATCCTAACCCAGCTCCATCTGCCTCTAGAGCACATTCTGCTGACTGGTCTAGCCAATCTAACTAGCCAGTGCGCCTCCTGAGATGGCTTCCAACCTGGGCTGCAGCCTGTTTGTGACTGATGTTAAGTGGGGTGTCAGGTCCACCCACAGGACTCCAGCCATGTTGGTGTGATTCTTTGGGATGGGAAGAGGATTCTCTAGTGTTCCTCACAGTTGAGGCTGGACTCAGATCCAGTCTTAGGACCGAGCTCCACCAGATAAAATAGTCTTCCCCAGTGGGAGGCTTCTCTGTGAGCCTGGGCTCCAAGTGTCCTGTCCTCTCTGAGGGCAGCTGTTCCAGCCAGGCCTTCACTCATTCTCTTCTTATGACAGTTCCCATCCCCCTTCATCCAATGCACCCTCCTCCCAGAAGCCCTCTCTATCACATCTGGCCCCAGCTGCTCATAGTGCATGTAAGCACTTCACTGTGCTGGTACAAGTGGGTCTGTTCCCAGCATCCCTGTCCTGTCCCTAGCCTCCCTGTCCTGTTTCCATGGCTAATTTTATATTCCCAAGAGTGTGCTGCGGTGTTTTGCACATAGGTGGGAGCTTGCTACTTCTGAGGGTTTCTAGGAGCTTCTGTTGAGTTCCCATCTGCCCCTTCCAACCATGCCTGGGAGCTTTTGAAGGTTTCAGGTAAGTGTGGGGGCCCAGATCTGCTGGGGACACATGGAGAGGCAAGAGAGGCCAGGCAAGGTCCCCGGCCACATGGGCATGACTCTGAGTTAGGACCTGCCTATGCATGGGCTTGGAGGTGTGTGCTGGAACCTTCCTGTGGCACCTCCATGATTAGTAGTGCATGTGGACTCTGGCTTGGCAGAAGATGAGCATTTTTCTTGTTTCTTCCAATTCAGAAGAAGAGATAAGTGAGGATGTTCTCAAATGGAAAATAAATCTCCCCAGAGGCAACGTTCGGCCACACGCCATTGGAGCCCAACAGCTGTCTCTCATTTGCTGGCAAATGTTCCCGGTGATGAATGTCCTCCTTCCACGCTCACAGCCGGCCCTAAATGGAGGCTTTGGACAAGTGTGGGGGAACAATGGCCCTTCTCAGAGAGCCCTCAGCAGACGCTCCCAATGAAGCTGGTTCATCACTCAGAGCGGGGGCAGGACCAGAGACAAGACACCATTGATTCAGTGGGGAAGGCCTGAGCACCCTGGTGATGGAGCCCAGTCAGGGAGGGGATTCTGGCTGCTGAGAAAGGCCCTGAGTAGTCAGAGTGAATGATTCCACCGCTCAGATGCTACGTTCTAGAAGCTGCCTTGCAGGATGGTGACATATTTGCAAAAACCTCTGCAGTCATCACTGGACCACATAGAGGGTCTAGGCTAGGGCAGCACATCTTCCTGAATCCACTTGGATTGAGCCAATGAGGACATGTGCTGAGAAAGATGGAGGGCGAGGGCTGGCACCCAGCCTCCAGCCCCTGCTCCTGGCCAGAGTCCATCTGCTTCCTTCCTGCAACCAGACCAGAGCGGGAGGGGCTGAGGAGGGACAGAAGACTGGGAATTCAGCAGAGCCAGGGCTCCTGCCTTGAACTCAGCTGTAGCTGGGAGTGGTTCCTGGGCCTCGTAGCCTCCAGTCCATGTGTCCGTCCACAGCCGCCTCCTCCATGAAGTTCTGTTCCTATCACCTTCTAGGCTCCAACCCCATTAGCCACGCAAGGATAGAAGGTGTAGTTTCTAAGCAGACTCAGTTTTTCTTTCGTTTCTATTATGCTTGTTTTTCTTGATATAGAGTGGTCTTAAATAATTTAAAATAGTGTGAACAACAGTTACGCATTCAAATGGCTATTTCATCCTGTAAGGAGTTCAGTTATGTCACATCTGTTTGTGCCAGCATACATTTACATATATATGTGCATATGTAAGTATGTATATATATGTATATATCTATCTATATATGTGTGTGTGTGTGTATTTTTTTAAGAGAGGAGGACAATGAGAGAGAGAGAGAATCTTTAGTTTTTCACATGGCTTTCATTGCTCCAACACTTAGTTGTGTCTGTGGGTGCTGGGGTTTGAACCCATGTGCTTGCGCATGCTGGGCAAGTGCTGTAACCACCAAGCCACTGTTCCAGACCTCTTACATCTATATTTTAAGCAAAAGTCACATGTGCTTATTACAGCTTATGCATGTGCAACAGAAATTTGTAACCTAGACTGTGAAAGCCCCTAGCTCTCTGCCATCAGTGATGTCAGGAAGCTCTTCATCCAGATCCTTTTCTCTCCTCTTTGTAGTAACCTAACTGCTTCCCTTTCTCTCTTCCTCCTCCTCCTCTCGCTTCTTCCTTCTCTCCCTCCCTCTCTTCGTTTCCTCCTCTTCTTCCTACAGCCCTCCGCATGTCCCTGCTCCTTTTCCTTTCCCTCTCCTTTCCAGCCTCCCTGGTGCAAAGTTTTAAAAAAGCAAAAGAGGGCAGTAGAAAGTAAGCCCCAGCCCTGTCCGGTCACCTTCCCCAGTCTGTTGCATAGCCTTCTAAACGTGTCCACGTGCGAGCAGCCACGTGTGGATGGTGTCTACTCTGTCCCCCCACGGAGCACACACTGCTGGCCTTCTTAACTTAGGAGGTGTCTTGGAGCTCATTCCTGATGGGACTGCTGCCGTGGTCCTGTCTGGCTCTTCAGCGTTTCCTTTGTGTGGTGGGCCACACCCTTTGTGTACTCCTTGGCCATTTCAGTTTTTTCTAAGGCATTCCAGCAACGGTGTCACCATGAGCATATGTAGGTCACTTCAGACACAAGGGCAGTCAAACATCTGTACAATCAAATCCCACGACAGAATGGCTGGGCAGATAATTGTGCTTATAATTTGTATGGACATTACCAAGGTGCTGTCCTGGGAGATCGTGTCTATTTCTTTCTTTCTGTTTTTTTTTTTTTTAGATGGGCCTTACTATGTTGCTCAGGCTGATTATAAACTCCAGAGCTCCAACCTGTCCTCCTGCCTCAGCCCCCTGAGTAGTTGGGACTACAGGTGGTGCCGGCATCCCGAGGCTGGTTAGGTCTTTTTATTACTCTCATAAAGCAAAGTACCTCATAAGCTAATGGGGCCTGTTCCCCAATATCAATTTCATCAATACGATATTATCAAACTTGCTCATTCTGTTCCTCACACTGACAAAGGTATCTCTTCATAGTGCCTCTTCCTGATTTAACTTGCATTTCTTTTATTCACAGTGAAGTTGAACATATTTTTCTATATTTAGAAACCATTGTATGTGTGTATTCCATTTGTACGTGTTATTTATTTTTCTATTGAATTGCTGGTCTTTTGAAGTGAAGTTTGTAGGAGTTTTTTCATGCGTTAAGAAAATTAATCCTTTGTACATGAGCTGCAAATATTTCCCCATTTTCTTTCTCTTGCCTTTATGTTTACTTTTTCAAAGTAGGTTTTTTTTTTTCTTTTTTCCTTGAAAAAGTTTTGAGTCAGATTTATCTCCTTTCATGGCTCTGGCATTTGCAGATGGCTTAGAAAATCTTTCCCTACAATTATACTTTAAATATCTCCTGTATTCAAAAGCAGCATGATATTGGTCTCAAATCAGATATGAAGACCAATGGAATAGAAGACACAGAAACAAATCCATAAATCTGTAGCCATCTGATATTTAACAAAGAGGGAAAAATATATCTTGGAGGAAAAACAGCCTTTTTCAATAAATGGTGCTGGAAAAACTTCACTACCATATGCAGAAAAATGAAATTAGATCCTTATCTCTCACCCTGCACAAAAATCAAATCAAAATGGATCAAGGACATAGGCATTAAACCAGATACCTTACAACTGTAACTGTTAGATGAAAAAAGTGGTCAACACTCTACCATGTAGGAACTGGCACCAATTTCCTTAACAAGACTCCCATAGCGCAAGAATTAAAACTAAGAATCAGGGTTAGGGATTTAGCTCAGTGGCAGAGCGCTTGCCTAGCACGCGCAAGGACCCAAGTTCGATCCTCAGTCCTGAAAAAAAAAAGAATAAGTGAGATGCCATTAAACTAAGAAGCTTCTGCGCAGCTATGGAATTAGTTAAGAATGTGAAGTTAAGCCTACATAATGGGAGAAAATCATGACCAGCCACTCCTCCGACAGGGAACTAATATCCAGAATATACAAAGAACTCAAAAAAATTAATATCAGAAACACAACAATAAATGGGCAAAAGAACTAAACAGAAACTTCTCAACTGAATAAATACAAAAGGCCAATAAATATATGAAAAATGTTCATCTGTATCCATCAGGGAAATGCACATCAAAACTTCATTAAGATTTCCCCTCCTATCAGAATGGCAAAGATCAGGAATACAAACAACAGAAGCTGGAGAGGTTGTGAGGAGAAAGGAATGCTTGTGCATTGTTGGCGGACTGCAGACTAATGTAACCACTCTGGAAAGCAGTATGGGAGACGCCTCAAAAAACTAGGGATGGAATCACTATATGACCCAGCTATCCCATTTCTGGGTATTTTCCCAGAAGAGCTAGAATCGGTGTACTACAGAGACACAGCTACATCAACGTTTATAGCAGCACAATTCACAGCTAAATTATGGCGTCAACCCAGAGCCCATCACTGAATGAATGGCTCAAGAAACTGTGGTATATATATATAATGGAGTTTTACACAACTATTAAAAAGAACGAAATCATGGCCTTTGCTGGTAAATGGATGGAAATGGAGAAATTTATACTAAGTGAAATTAGCCAAACTCAGAAACTCAAAGGTGGAATGTGTTCTCTCATATGTTTTATGTTTCTCATAAAACAAAAGAAAGGGTTAGAGAAAGTCAAGTTTATATGATAGACCCATCAAACTTGGAGTAACATATGATCTGGGGAAAGTATAGTTGTGTGTTGGGGGAGGGGCAAGGGGAGGTGGCAGAGGGGCAGGGAAAAGGGTGGTTATAAACACTGTATGGTATACTTTGCGCCCCTGAGATGCTGAATAGTACCCATGCAGGCATTTAAAACTGAAAAATATAAATATATATATGTACATAAATATATAACATTTATGAATGCATAAAATATATATTTATTTATGTAAGTGGGAGGTGGAGATCAATGGAGATAAGACACCAGGTAGAGGACACGGGCCTAGGGGGAGTGATGGGTATGTAACAACAAATCCCTTCATTATATAAAACTATATTGTACCAATAAAAACTTCTGTTTTCTTTTAAAAAAATGTCTTTCTTGAGATATCCTTCCCATACTGTAAAGCATTTAAACTGTACTGTGCACTGATAATCACCTCAGCCAATTTTAGAACATTTTATTACCTCAGAACTAAACCCTATAGTTTTTAGCAGTCACCCCAGTCTCCCCACCTCCTCCCCAGCCGTAAGCAACCACTCATCTACATCTGTAGGATGTCCTTATTCTGGATTCTGACGTGAATGGAATTATATAATATGTAATCCCCCATGACCAACTTCTTTACTTGGCATCATATTTTCAAGGTTCATTCCAAGTTGAAGAATGTGTCAGTCCTTCACTTATCTTTATGGCTAAGTAATATTCTATTGGATGCATATGCATGAATATTACACATCTCATTTATTCGTCTGTAGTTGAAAATGAGAGTTGTTTTTACTTTTGGCTGCTTTTGAATATTGCTGCTATAACCATTTGTATACACTTTTTTGTGGGTACATGTTCTCATTTCTCTTGGGTATGTATGTGTGTGTGTGTGTGTATGTATGTGTGTATGTATGATGTCTCTAAGTTTTATCATTTGAGTAAATGCCAAGGTATTTTATAAAGTAGATTAATCATTTTATATTGCCGCAAGCTGTATTTTGTCTGTACTTTTGCGATCTGATTTTTAATGTTTTAAATATTTGACCTATCTGAAATTCTTCATAAGATGTGACATAGGGGTCCAAATTAATATCTTTCAGATGGCTACCCACATTGTACCAACAATGATTTTGGCTTAGCTTTCTTTCCCAGTGTCTTTCTTATAAATTAACTGTGTATATCTATACTGTACTCTCTAAACTTTTTCATTGGTCTGTCTGTCCATCCATGGGCTATTGGTGTATTGCTCTGATTATTATGATGTTGTGACAAGGTCCCTCTTCTTTTTTTAAAGACTCATTTACTGTAAGCATCCATTAGACTTTTAAGTATAGTGCAAAACTACAGACAGTCTGTGCAAATCAAATCCAACACTACTCCTGCTACCTAGAAGCTTGTGGTAAGCTCTGTTTGAATATCCTCCAACAAATGCATTACATGAATTATCTTATTTATTACTTACAAATCTGAGTGTAGGTAGAGTTTTCTATTCCCAGTAGAGACGTGAGGAAATCAGGGTTTAAGATAAATCTAGAGACAGAAACCTACAGGATTGTCTTTCAAAAACCACAAGGTCAGGTGTCCTTAGATGACTGCCTATCAGTGGCCACATATCTAAGGCAAAGTTGTGGGAAGTTCCTCTTAGCAGCTTCCCTCTGGCTGTTGTCTGCTCCTGGGTGGTGGAATGGCCTGGATGAGTGAGTCTTGTGAAGAGAGCCCCACATCTTGGAATGGGAACCTCTGGACATAAATATGTTGATCACTAGTTCTACATTGCTACCGAGGACCTAGCCAGAGGGACAGTCTAATCACACGTCTTCCCAGATGTGTGATGCAAGCTGTCTGGAAGGGATGCAGTTAGGTTTTCTGCCTTTTCCTCCCCTTTGTAAAAGGATAGCAGAAGCATTTGCCATGAAAAACATACAAAGTCCCAACCAATGAAATCATCATCTCTTCCTGGGCAGACCCAGTCTTTGATGGTGGCTCATGTCCACTCCCGGGGGAGCTGGGAACTGGTTTGCTGAAGGAAGAGATCTCCTTAATTTTCACATCTCAGACTTCATCAAACACTTGGGGTTGGGGGTTTTGGGATTAAGAGCATCATGCAACTCTCTGGAAGCCTTCGCTTCTAGGAATGTGCAGGAAATCCATGCAACACAAAAAGATTTTGCCTGGAAATAAATAGCAATAAAAATGCAACCCAGTTGCCTCCATATTTCAGAGCTTCTTCTAAAGGAGAGAATGTCTGTGTGTTTGCTTCTTCCTTCCTCTCCCTTTCCATCCCCCAGGACCATTTTTTTCAGGGAATTTTTCCAAAGTTTTAACTATTATACTGTGTGGTAGGTGGCGCATCCGTTATTTTTTCATCTTGGGAAAATAGTTGGGATATTTGGGCCAGGTCACTGTGACATGGTTTTGGAGATCTCAGTTTCGCTGACCGTCTCAGACATTACTGCTGCAGAAGACCTTCTGTAGTCACTTTGCTGGTGCGTGGCCTGAGCTAGGGCTGGGTGCTTCCTCTTGGTTGACAGGTCTGGATTTGGTGGCCCAGAGAGGTCTTTATCTTTCTTTTACTTACTTTCCTTCCTCTCATACTGGGATTGAACCCAGAGGCTCTCTACTGTTGAGCTGTATGTATCCCCAGCCATTTTTATTTATTTTCTGAGATGGTCTCAACAGGTTGCCCAGGCTGGCCTTGAACTTGTGATTCTCTTGCTTTCACCTCCCGAGTTGCTGGGATTACAGGTGTGCACCACTGTGCGTGGCTGATCAGGACATTCCTGCAGCCCTGGAGCCCAAATTCCTTTGTCCATGAATGTCTCTAGGGACTTCTTGAACTGTCTTAGCTAGAAGATGGGGTACCGCATCCCTTCTTCAGACCCTTATCTTAGTTTAGGTCTTTTGGGGGACCAGATAATTTAATTTCAGTCACCCTCTCAGATGCACAGGTTTCTGACAATCTGGAAGATTGCATTTCAGGAGAAACAAGATAACTTTATTTCACAGACATGACTTCTCCCACATAAATTGTAGTCCGTAGGATTAGAAGATACTTCTTCATGTTCCGAGTCTCCTAATCTCTCCGGGATATAATGAAGACAATGGCAGCGTTTTAAGCATTTGTTCTTAGAAAGTTTATCCGTTTGTCATAGAAGGGACTCAGACTTTGGTATGTGTTTCCCATTCTCTGAATTCCATCCACAAGTCTAAAAGATATGCACTGGAAAAGGTTAACAGAGTAATAGGTGCAATCTTCAATAGCATGAGAAAGAAAATCCCCCCAGTCAATTTCCTGGGCCAATGGGAAGCTAATGCTAAAGCTTCACTCTGAGCCTTGAAGCAGTAAAGAATTGTAAGCATCCACCTTGTGAATGCCATGAATAATGTAAAGAAGGGAGCATCTCTGGATCTTTGAGAGCCGAGCAATCCATTTGCTGGTGGCAGAACACATGATGGTCTGTTCGCTCATTCTGAAGGCCATTTCTCTTGGGTGGGCTATTTTTGCTGTGGCAGCCCTCCTTGCTAAGAGGGTTCTTGGCAAGTAGGGACGAAGCGCGTTGAAGGTGTGGCATTAGTGCAAACCCGGAAAATCCATGTTTCAGTTTCTTGGGAAGTGGTGCTAAGAAATGTTGGCAGGAAACACTTGCACCCTCTAGAGAATCCCTCAGACACGATAGACCCCATTGTCCCTTTGACATGGAGCCACCTGTGTCATGGTCTCTCTTTAAATCCCTCAGGCCAACAGGGCCCCTTCCTCTGAGCTTCCCCAGGTGCGGTTCATAGCTATCTTGCTGAATTGAAGTAAAGTCATTTGAGGGCGGACATGGAAATGCATCTTGATCATTTTTTTAGACTCTAGACTAGTATGAAGCTCAATGAATCTTTTCATCACAGTAGGGAAAACCATTTACCTTTCTATACCATTTACTGCTATTTTGACAAGACTTTCGTCCTGTGAACAGCATTGTCCACTGATGGGTAAGTTATACTCCCTTGATGAAATCCATACATAGCACACATAGCAAATAGCAAGAGTGTTTGTGCCCTGTCTACCACTGTGGACATAGTGATGCCTTCTTCCCAAAAGGTCCTTCATTGTCTTCGGTTGGACTTGAATGATGTGGTTTATAAATCATGCCCATGTCACATATGATATTTGCCCTGAGACTGGGCTTTCTGAAGAGTCACAGAGGAAAGTCTTGGGCTTTTCAGATAGCGAGTAACATGTTCCTTCTGCTAACTTGTATGATAACCTGCTAGTGAAGGTGAGGTTTAGAACTTCTCACATTTGGTTGGCAAGGACATTCTTTGGGAAGTTTGGGAGTGGAGAGAGGGTGTAAGTGTGAATCAGGTGACTGTGAACTGAAGGAGATGTTTTAAGTGTGTAGTATGATCTTGACTTGTGCCTTGCCCCCTAGTGATATTTGAAAGCAAAAACCAGGTCGAGTGCCCTTCTTGGCTACGCTGGGTAGGCAGGTGAAGGATGTGCCCAGCCCGGTCCCCTAGGATCGCTGCACCATCTCGTTCCCATCCCTCCTAGCTCATGGCTCTGTGGGTGGTGGCTTCTAGGGAGGCCTGAACACTCCAATGGTTTCTTGGTCTCTGGCTGATTCTGCTTGGGTGGTCTATTATTCTTCCCATGTTTCTCTGTTCTTAAGTCTTCAGTATTTCTATCCCTTGGATAGTGTTAAAGTTGTTATGTGTGTTTGGAATTGGATGTCAACAGTTCTGGATATGACAAATTCAGCAACCGTATTATCAGGGTCTGAATTTGCAGGGTCATCTCAGCCCCTGTGATCATTTCACAGCACCCTTCTTCGTGGTTTTTGAGGCAGGTCATTGCTATAATCTTCTTCCAAGGGAAGCAATGATAGCAGAGCTTTTTCAGTTCTGAGTAACAGAAATGAAATACCCTGTACCCTCAGTTAAAAAATTTGCATTTATGAGATCCAGTGAAGACTGTGTGCTACTTCGATGTCTCAGTTATCAAAGTTTAGCTCCGTTATCTAACTGGCATTTCTTATTCTCTCTCTTCTGCTCTAAATTGAAAGTTCTTAAGTAGAGATAAAATTTCTCACTTCTTTGTATTGCACTCCCACCTCAGCCAACTCCGATTCCAAGGTCTGGCTCACAGTTGATGCTCCATATGTGTTAGTTTATTTCACAAGTCCGAATATTTGTGCATCAATGAGTAAACGTGACCCTTTACCTGGAAGGTCTCTCAGTCCCTTGAACGAAGTTTGGTGTTACGTCATTCCTTTCAGGAAATGACTTTTGTGGGGAATAGGGAGACTGTACAGCTTTCCATATAATATTTTGTTGTCCCAAATTGGATTTAAAAATTTTATATTTATTCCTGAGTAGACTCTTAGGGGACAAACTGTGAAAATTGAAAAATCAAGGTCACCTTCCTTTTTGTCTTGGAGAGGAGTTGGCAGTCTATAGCCCATAGGCCAGTGACTTTCAAGCCAAATATGTTTGCAAATGAATGTTTGCAATTGATTTGATGATAGGGGCACTAAGAACTCCAATTAAGCAAAATGTTTTCCCAACCCAGGGATGATTTCTATTGTTTTTAGTAGACCTATTATATAAAGCATTGTGAATTATGATTGTGTAACAAATTGGATTATATGTTTGATTCTATCAATAAGCGTTTATGTTCTCCCTTGATGCAGTAGTACCTGTGTAATGTCCTTCATTTTGCCTGTTCATCTCTTCTGGAATAGGGACCGGCAAACTTTTCTGTGAAGGGGCAGATAGTAAAATATTTTAGGATTTGTGGCCATATGGTCTGAGTAGCAAAGACTCAACCATGGCATGGTATTGTGAAAGCAACCACAGAAGGAAACAAACATGTGGCTGTGTTCCAAAAACATTTTATTTATGGACATAGAAATTTAAGTTTCACATGTATATGTATATGTATATACACACATACGTAGGTATACATGTGTGTACATGTACATATATATATATATATATATATATATATATATATGTATGTATGTATATAAAAGCTACATCCCCAGCCCTTTTTATTTTTTGAGACAGGGTTTCACTGTGTTGCTGAGGCTGGCTTCTAACAGAGGGTTCTTCTGCCTCAGCCTCCTGAAAAGTGGGGATGACAGGTGTGTGCCGCTTTGTCTGGGGAATTTTGAATACTTTTCATGGACCATAAAATACTCTCTTGATTTTCTTTCTCCATTTAAAATTGTAAAACATCTGTATGGCTTGAGTACCTTATGGAAACAGGAGCTGGCTTGATTTGGACCAGGGGCTGTGGTTTGCTGAGCCCTGTTGAGGGATTGAGATTGAAGGCCCCCGTGATGCCCTACGTGACAAGATTGGCTTAGACACTCTAGCGAAGCTGGAATAAAACATGGAGCATGTCTAGGCCAGGGACAGACTCTCTTTTGTCACTGTGGCCAAGTTCTTGTTCCTTGGCTCCAAGGGACTGAAATGCGACTGCCCCCACCCTCCAGCTCTGGAGCCCCTCCCGTCGGGCAGGCCTAGTCTCTAACATCTGTCGAGGAAAGAGTTTCTTCAGGATGCAACATCAGCCCTGGACTCCTTCCAGCTTCTAGTTGGAAGTGCTTTCCAAGGACAGAGAAGCTGAAACAGCTGTATTTTTTATTTTTTCTTCTAGAATCATCCAGCGAGGGGGTGAGTTCAGGACTCTGGCAGCTCCTGTGTAAAACTAAGCAGCTAGAGACAGGGAAGAAATCTGGAGCGAACACTGCCACTCCCAAGCCAGGGAGAAGGGCTTCCTCCAAGCCAGGGCTTGAGGCATGTGCTTTCGTTCCAAGGAAGGGCACAGGGTCTCTGGAGAGCTGCTAGGGCGCTCTCCTGCTCGGCCAGGTGTCCCTGAAGACCCTCCAGCGCAGTGTGACGTCTGCAGCTCCTTATGCGACAGCATGGTCCTGACCAACAGCCCATCGCCCCTGGCATGATGGTTCTGTGCCAGAGGCTTAGCCAGCTGTGCTGTTTGTCTCATGGAGAACGTTTCCAGAAACACTTTTTCCCTTTCTGCTTGAATGACCAAGTTTCAGAAAAATCCCATGATAATGTGCAGGCACTTCAAATCTGTAGCCATAGCGGGGCTGTTTGGGGTCGCGTTGCCTGGGAGATTGGAGGGATGAGCAAGAGCCGTGAAATAACTGACAAATGTCCTCCCAAGCCCAGAACACTGGCACAGCAAAGAAGGAGCGCGAGGATCAGTGGTGCTCCCGTGAGATGGTTTTGGCCAATGATATTTATTATGTTGTGTGAATTTTTGACACTGTACCTAAGCTCCGTGAGGACACGGACTCCTACTTTTTTGGTCCTCTGCCACCACTAGGCAAGCATGGTAAGGGGACTTGACTTGGGTTGCAGTTCACATGTTCTGTCCACTGCAGAGCAGGCCTTGCTGATTTTATTGGCATAGAGGAGCCAGGATTATCTTGCCACCTGGTGTTGATTGAGGGGACAGGGTGTGTGTGTGTGTATATATATGTGCAGGTAACCATGGTGACAAAGGCCTGAATCCTTCCAAGAGGGGGACAGCGGAATAGAGGCAGAGCTCTGGGGTCATTGCTTTTATTTTCTCTCTGCTGCTGGCCAACTGAATGTCCCAGTGTCATCATTTGAAGAACTAAATGAGGTGCTTGCTAGGAAAAAAAGTTTAAAAGAGAGGGTCTGGAGCGGTTACAGCGCTTGCCTGGCATGTGCCAGGACATGGGTTCAAATTATAGCACCACGTACACAACGAAGTGTTGGAGCAATGAAAACCACATGGAAAACTAAATAAAACTGATTCATTCTCTCTCTCTCTCTCTCACTGTCCCTCTCTCTTAAAAAAAGGGGGGTGGTTTAAAAGAGAGAGGAAGGGATTTTCCTAATTCACATGCATTTCCTATAATATAAGTTCTGAAAAACAAGAATTTAGTATTTTATAAACAGATATATTTTGAGACATACATTGCATCCCTTGAATAGAATACCATGTAGCTGTTAAAAAGAATGAATCACACCTGTACATTCCGTCCAAGGGCAAGATACGGAATGCTGTATACAGTGTGTGCTTACATGAATAAAAGGACTTTATCTGTGTTTTCCTATGAATATTTTATATACAGAATATCATGCATAGGAAACTCCTAGAAGGATCCACAGTCTATTGATAGTAATGGTTAGGAAGGGGGCTGAGGCTGGGGATTCCAGGATGGATGGGAATCTTTATTACTTACTATTTTACACACATAGACACATCTACCGTGTACATACCTTCCATTTTTCCAATGAAAGTTTTAATTAATTTTAAAAAATAGAAGAAAACACACAAAAGAAGTCATTGAGAAAGTATTTGGCATTATGAGAGCTTCCGGAGCTGGCCACCCTCAGCCTATTCTGGACATTGAGATACGGAGAATAAAGCCAAAGAAAATACTGGGTTATTTCACTCATGGCAACCCCTGCCCCTCCTGCTCCACCCAGCCCCATGCAGCTTCCCTTATCAGAGCCATAAATTCTGGGACAAACAATGGTAAGTCAGCTCAGGGCTGGGCTTGGTGTGGACAGAAGGAAAATCTGGGAACCCACTGGAATGCAGGTTGGCTCCTGAAGCTCCTGGGTGAGCAGGGGGGGACTCTGGAGACAGCACCAGCGCCTGCTCAGGTGACTGTGCAGGGGCCAAAGGACAAGACCAATCGTCGTTCTGGGGTTAGACGCTGCAGCCGTTCTGAGATTCTCCACAAAACAGCTCTTACAGCATCAGTCCTGCAGCCAGAGAGAGACTTCAGTTTGGAACAAATTAGTCAAGAATTTTGCTGTTTCATCCAAGTTAAGGGAAAGAAACCTTTTCGTGGCCGCTGCCTCTACAGGATGGGACTTGCCAGGGAGAAGTTAATGTAGTGGTTCCCGTAGGGAGAGGCACACTGTTTTATTTTTGCTGAATATGGTAGGGTTCACTCATATTACCCACGCTCTGGAAGCCTATTTAATTCACTAGGTTTATGAGCTATAAAGAAACATCTTTTCCCCACCCAAAAAAAAATCTTTCCTCTGTTTTTGTATTATTAAAAAAAAAAAAGATATAAACAGCATTTTCCATGGCCCTGATTCTGACCTTGGTAAATCTTTTTTGTTGTTCTAACGAGGACTTTGCTCTTTCTTCATAATCAGCATTTACAACACCCACACCAGAAGCTGGTTTTTTCCTGCCTTTCCCCTGCTCCCAGCCAGGCTCTATTTCTTCTTTCCAAGATGGCGGCCAAACCCTTGCCCTTCTTCTCCCTGTTCACTTCCTTAGCACAAACCTACCTGGCTCTCTCCTTTGAGGACTGAGCATGTCAACAATGAGACTGAGAAACGTTTGCAGTGTTATTTAGCTGCTCTTTCCAGTAGCCAAGGGAGAGAGATGAGGGAGAAAGCCCAATCTCAGTTTGGCCCCCACCAGCCAATGGCCAGGCAATATCGATGGGCCGTACAGGAGGCTGGGCAGACACCAACCTGTCCAAGTGAGATGTTACATTATTCCTGTGGCCTGCCTGTGTGTCATGCTCACGGAAACCTCCACTTCAGCTCCATGTTGTCTTACAGCCATGGAAGTCCCAATGGCTGAAGAAGGCTTTTGGAGGAAGCAGGACTTGAACTGGGCTGTCACAAGTGGACAGTGTTTATGCAGAAGAGGGAAAAAAGGGGAATTCTAGAAGGAGAGAAATAAGTAGAATTTTAGAAGTAGGCAGCTAATCATTCTGGGGGTACTTTTGCAAACATGGGTGACCACCACTGGTAAGATATATGGGGGTCTCCAAGTCCCTACCCCACAGTTTCATTCCCAGTTGATGTTAAAAGGAAAGCACTTCTCAGATCAAACTCAGTTGCACCCCAAACACATTAGCAAGTGGACACCAGAATAGTAATTTTACAGTTTGGTCTACGGGCCTGATGAAGCCCCAGCTCTTCGGCATTTATCGCTCAACCTCTCTTAAGGTGTGCATAAGAAAATTCTAGTGGCAACATTTAGTCACCCAAGTGATCAGCCAGTAGAATCTCCTGGTACTGGGTGAACTTTGGGCCTAGGGTGCAACTGGAAATGGTATACACAGCTGGCATTACCCACATTCTTATCTCCTGGTCATGAGAGGGCAAAGGTGCTGGCACAGTATTTCCAGCCACTGCATCTTTCCTGAATTCCACTCATTTCAGCAAAGAAATATTTTTTGCAGCCATAAAAGTAGTCAAAAGCTTAGAGTAGCTGCCTGTGGGTTGTGGACATCTGAATGGAGTTTTCCAGCTAACCAGCAGTCTCTGGTGTATGCAATTTGATTAGGATACTTTAAATCTTAGCTTTCTGTCTTGGGGTGTGGACTTAAATTAACGCATATGCACATATATATTGCACTGTTCAAAGAGGCACATTGAAGTGGCGGTATTTAGAGTGGTTGGAGTTTGGATAAAACTTGAGAGACTAGCCTCTCTGATTTTCTATTAGTGGCGAGGAAACTGAGGGTCTAGAAAATTGATCAGCTGACCTGATCAGGGGATCATCCTGCTTGGTGGTGACAAAAGAGAACTACGCATCTCAAATCCAGGGGAGGCCTCCTTCCCATGACCATCCTCTGCATCCTGTATTTGGACAGGGGGTGCCCAGAAAGTGAAAAATATAATTTGGGCATTATCAATTTTGTTGGGCATGATCATTGATTTTGAATTAAAGTAAAAAGGTTTTATCTGATGGAGGTGCATTGAAGTATTTATGTGTATTATATATACATTTTAAATGGAATCGTCTTAAATACCTCTGCAGATAGGCAGGGGAGGGGGACAGATGAAACCAGTCTTGCAAACTGTTTGTAGAACTAGTGAAGCTCAGTAATAGCTTCTCTTGGCCTTGTGGGGATTCATTTCACTCTTTTCTACTGATACGTGTGGAAGTTTTCATAATGAAAAGTTGTTTTTTTATTAAATCAGAAGTGGTATTTTTCATACACTGGCAAGGAAACTACTGACCCAAGGTGCACCTATAGTTGCTTCCCATAATTTCATAGTCAATCATAAAAGATGTGATTTTATTCCTGCTGTATTTGGTTTATAGTTAGTAAACATGGACGTATGGAGTGGCCAGCCCCTTGAGGGCAGATCATTACTGAGGCCTAACTGATCTTTAAAAATTGTCTGTATTTAGGCATACAAAGTGATAACTTGATGTGAAGCAATTACCAAAGTTAATCAGCGCAGCCCTCTTCTCACATAAGTTACCACTGCTGCGTGTGAGTCAGAAGTGAAAACACTTAATGCTTGGCGTGTATGATATATTATCATTAACTCACATCACCATACAGTACATTAGATCCCCAGAATGTATCCATTTTATAACTGTAAGTTTATACTCTGTGGCCAACACCTCCCTACTTTACCCACCCACCAACTTTGGCCACGGTCATTCTGCTCTCTATTTCTAGGAGTTCAACTTTTTTTAGATTCCCTGTGTCAGTAAGGTCATACAGAATTTATCTTTCTGGATCAGGCTTATTTCAGTGACCGTAATGTCCCCGAGGTCTATCCATGTTGTCACAAATGGCAGGATTTCCTTTTTATGGCCAAATAATATTCCATTGTGTGTATAGGCCACATCTCCTTTTTCCACTCATCTGCCTTACATGCTGTCCTGTCCCCTCTGCCAAGTGGGACATTGTTGCACCAACTCTCTGTTAGCAGTCATTTGCGGAATCTCCCTCCTGTGATTCATGCTGCTTATCTCTGCCCTCTGTCTGTGTGTTGATTCAGTAGATTATCCCCCATGCCATGCTTCAGGCTGGCCTGCAAGGCCAGGAAGGATAAGTAAATTTTGTTTGTATTAAGTCTGCGTGCATTCCCATGGCCATCAGCTGCTGCTGTTGATGTTGCAAAACATTATCCCACAGTTAGAAAGGGCTGGAGTGCAGTCTTTCTCCCACCCCCTCTGCCTGCCTCCAGCCCAAGGAGCCCGGGAAGGTTTGGGAATAACCTGAAATAAACTTGGAAGTTCAAGCACAGCCTTCATTCCTCTCTCACTTGCAATTAACAGTGATTTACTGGGGACTGCATTCAAACCTGGCCTCTGTCCTCCTGTTATCAGCTGCTTCGGGGACTGGGCTCATCATTGGTCAGTTATTTGCTGCTCTGCACACAACCCTTTTCACATTTAGCTCTTGCCCACAACCACATCCTGTCCCTTCAGCATTGTACGGTGTCAGCCACTCTGTGCTGAAGTGGGCGGGGGAAGGTGTGCCATGAAGGTGACACCCGTAGACAGATGGGCCAGATCACCAGGCAGTCTACCCGCCTGGAATTTTAGGGATGGAATGCACCCCTAAATTTGCTCTCTGTCACATGTTCTCAAGAGAACGTGAGTTTGGGATGATTCAGATTTAAATCTTGCATGTCCATCATCAACAGCTGATAGTGTTTTGCCCTGGCACAGCCAGGGTATTCCCAGAAGGCTCTTGGTCTTTTCGCCTTTTGTCAAGAAGACTCCTGTTACATAGAGATGGGAAGTCACCCCAAGCTCTGTTTTCCTTTTGGCTCAGCCAGTAAATGATGTGTGGGCTGTCACCTCCCACACATTTGGGGCCTTCTTTGCTGGAGTGGCGTGGCTCAGCCATCTTAGCTGACCAGCTTGGCCCTGAAGCTTAGTGCTCAGATCAGAAGCACGGGGGGGGGAGCCCTGATCTGTCAGCTGGGGGGCATCCCTCCCACAGTGCAGTGCCAGGGAAAAGCTGGTCACTCCTGAAGAACGGGTAGGTTTCTTTCTATCAGATAAGAACATAAGAGTTATTACCTCCCCTCCTTTACCTTCCTACTTTGGTTACCTTGAAAGGTGGAGCTCAGCTTCCTATTCTTCACTCTTTCTTTGTTTTGGGTTTTGGTTGTCTACTCCCTTGTCAGAGTCCCTTAGGAACTGTACAGGGTTCAAATAAATGACCGGAGGGAGGGCAGTGACTTGTGCACCCCCCCACCCCTCCGTGGATTTTCTCCAACCTCCCTGGTTTTAAGGGCTCTGCTGAGCAACACCTGCTGGAGTCAGCTGGGGCTTCCATTGACAGAATCCCCATCAGTCCTGCCTCTGCGCAGCACGAGGCTGCCTCCCCTGCATTTTTCCCAAGTATCTGAGAATGTTCCTTTTTTTGATTAAAAAAAAAAATTAGCGTCTTTGCTGGGAATTAAGACATAGGGCGCTTCCCTGTAATTAATGAATCTGTTCACTAAACATTCCTCCTAGGAACACACTAACCTCTGCCACCAATCCCAGCCCCAAAGCTGTAGTTACAAATACAGGATGAAAATCTGGAACATCAATGATGGTTCAAGACAGGCTGACCCTTAGAACACTTGTGGAAGTGGGAGGTGGAGGGACTTGGGATGAAAAGGGATTTGTGTGGATCTTGAGTCTCATAGTGAGGGTGGGGACCAGTTTGTTGGCAGCTGCTGCAGATGATTTCCTAGGTAGGATAAAGATTGTTTCTCCAACTGAGCCCCAGATGATATCTGTTTTTGTATGAGTTCTCTGAGGGTTTTCATGTTTTATATCTGTATCAATAATAATTTTCAAAATTATTTTAAATGTGCCCTGGGTTTTCTGGATGGTCACCTTTGACTGAAAGTTTGGTGCCTCTCTCACATTTACTGTTAGCTTGGTGCTCAGAGTCACCCAAAACAGCAATATTAATTGGATTCCCTGGACAGCCTGCAGTGTTTGGGGGTTCTGGAGTTTTGTGTTGGCGTGGGAGTGGAAGAGAACGAGGTGCATCCCTGGACACGTCTGCACATTTTGTTTGTATAACACTGTGTCGTTATATTATTGAGAGTCAAGCAGGCCTGGAGAACTTAGGCACTTTCTTTGCCAAAGTGATCTCAATGATTTAGTAAGTATGTATAACTGAGAAAGGGAGGAGGAATTCCTTCCTTTTGAAACCCTAAGTGTTGAAGTCCTGATTTCATGTCCTTTTAAAATATGTTTCTCAAGGGATTCTGGACAGTATGTAGCGCTCACCAGACAGCCCCAAAGCACAGCCTTTGTCAGCATTTTTGAACTTGAATTTGTGGCTGGGCTGAAGCAAAGATAGGCTTCAGACGCTGTCTCCCTTCTGTTATGTGTCACCTTGTGCTCCGCAGCCAGGTGACTCTAATACAATTCTGTTTTCACTGTGACGACTTCTCATTGTCACCTAAATGGCTTCACCCAGGGAGCAAGGTGAAGGCTACCTCCGTCTGTCTGGCCACTGCTTGGGTAACTGGAATCTGTGCTCCAGCCACCCTTCCCTATCAGCTCTTCTCTTACCATCTCCTTGAACACTTGACTCGTCTCCATTTATCCAGATCCACCTGGCCCAGAAACCATCCTGCCCTCTCTGATTATCCCAGGTGGTTGCCATTCTACTCCCTGCCCCCATTGTAGAATAACTAACATGTGGATGTAACATGGGGACGCTTGGACTGCGGGTGGTGAGCTGGATGGCTTTTATGCTGTCTTCTGGATTATGAACTCTTGGATGAATGGCAGGATTCAATTTACCCTCCTGATAGGGCATTGCCTCCTTCCAAAGTGCTCCTCACAGTACCCACATCCATTCATTCACTTTCTTGTTCATTAAACAGACTCATATTGAGCAGCTGCTGTGTGCCTCGCCAGACTCAGCACATAAGCAAGGTGACACTTTAGACAGCCACTAAGAAACTTCCCTCGTGAAGCTGATGGACTGGTGGGGTGGGGAGCAGGAGAGGAGAGGCAGATCCACAACAAGTCCAGACTGTTCCAGAGGGTTGTGACCAATGGAGTTGGGGAAACCCTGGCACATATGCGGAGGAGCAGTGGCTGCTTGTAACTTATCTCTCTTAGACTAATGACCTAGTGATCTTGTGCCTCTGGTTCTTAATCCTGTCTAGTCATTTGAGTCCATTGGGGAGCCTCCAGGTACTTGTACTCCCCAAGATGGATTCTATTTTATTTGGTCTGTGGCCAACATCACAGACCACTGAGGAGCAGGTGGACTTAATGAGGTTCCCATCCTGCCCTTCTGTGACCAGCCTGGTATGATAGCTCAGTCCTTTGTAGCTGAGGAAGATCTTTGCTAAATCCTGGGGATACAGGGGAGAGGGCTCAACGAAGATTTGTTTGGGCTCCCATCTCTCCTGTTGTGGATTGAATTGTGTACTCCAAAAGATATGTTGAAGTCTTAACCTCTGGAATGTGACTTTATTTGGAAATAGGGTCTTTATAGATACAATCAAGTTAAGATGAGGTCAGACTGGGTTAGGGTGGGCCCTTATTGAATGACTGGTGTTCTTTACGAGATGAGGGACCTCTGGACACACAGGTACACAGGGAGAGTATCGGGTGAGGACTGGCAGAGATGGTAGCGCGGCGGCAAGCCAAGTCAAGCTGAGGTTGCTGGCACAGAGGAGGCAAAGAAGGTTCTTCCCCAGGTACTGCATAGGGCCCCTGGCCCCGTTGGCATGGAATTCTGTACTTCCAGCCTGCAGGACACTGAAAAAAGAAATCTGTGGTTTTATGCTGCCACTCTGAATTTTGTCACAGAAGCCTTGGGACACACATGCAGGCTGCTAGGGTTTGGGCCACATTTTGCCCAATCCCTCCCCTGACCCAACCAGCAGCAGGAGCCTCGGGACAAACCCCTTGCAGCTGTGACTTTACTGGAGTTTTAGTGAAGCAGCATCAGCCTGCACAGGAGAATGTCAGCTTCAGAAAAGAGACTCAAAGAGTGAATGTAAGGGACAGCATGGCTCTTGACCCTTTAACCTTTAATCGGCCATATGGCAACAGCTGCTGCTCAGAGACGGCTTTGTGATCCAGTTAGCAACTGTGGGGAAAGGACACAAGCCTTGGCACCCTGGTTCAAATCCTCCTCTATGCCACCTAGCCCTGTGGCTCTAGGCAAGACCCATTGCTTTGAAATACCTCAGTTTCCCCATCTGTAAAATAGGGATGGTGCTTTATTTCATGTAGGTTTTTGTGAGATGAGAAAAATGAGGAGGATGTCTGGGCAGGGTGTACCTTGCCCGATAGCACCATCCTCTCATGGTATGAACAGAACAGCTAAGTGTCAGGGGAACAAAAGCCAAGTGGACAAACAGTGGATCCAGGCCAAAGATCTGGTTCTTGATTTAAGCTCCGCCATTTTTTACCTCTGTAACCTAAAGAAAGTTATGTAACTCAGTGTCCTTTAAGATTTGCTAATAAAATTTAAAAGACGGCAGAGGATTCAATGAAATTATACCAGTGTCTCTGTGTCCAGGGAGTGCCGGGTGGAGCCACAGTGGGACAGCACAGGCAGGAATTGGCAGCAGAGAGCAAGGGCTCAACCTCCTTCCCACAGGAGGCTGCCAGAGCCAGCAAACTGACCCTCCAGAAAGGCACAGGTATAACCGGCCCGATTCCGGGCCATCAAAGGCCTGCCTGGTGGCTTGTGTGGCGAACATGGAGGGCTGGTATGGTAGGAAAGGCCAGGGGGCTTGAGATCTTAAAAAAGACACAACTTAGAATTTCTGAGTCTGGATCATTCCAAAAGTTGCCTCTCCCCGGCTCCCAGAAACCCATTTCCCCAGTTTCCTGCCTGTGTATCCAGAACCTCCTACAAGTTGATTTGAGCAGGTGAGAGGCTCAGTCCCTGCTATTGCCAAGTGAGGGGCAGAGCCTGGCTGAGGACAGCCTGTGCACCGACCTCGCCATTGGGCTCCTTGCAGCTGTCCCGCAGCTCCTGTCTACTCCAGGCCCAGCACTGGCTCGGTTTTCTGTGAAAAATTGCTCCTGATCATCTACAGAAAAAAGGAGTGCCTTCCTTCACCGGAGTGGATATTTTCAAATTGCAAAGTTTTTGTCCTGCTTTTTAAACCTAATCAGATCCTTATAACCTGATGGAAAAGCAGACCTTTTCCACCAGGTTAATCTTGTGGAATTCTGTCCTTCACAGGGGCCCTTTGTTTTCCTCCTAAAGCTACTGCAGATTGTTTTGCCCCGTGTGACTCAGGGCACAGCTTCCTAGGCCTGCCATAACTAATTACTGCAACAGTGTGTGGCAGTTTAAAACAACCAAAATGTATTCTCCCTCAATTCTGGAGGCCATAAGTCCAAAATCGAGCTTTCAGCAGGACTGTGCTCTCTAATGACTCGAGCAGAGTCCTTCCTGCCGCTGCCAGCTTTCAGCAAGGGCTACCTGGCCCTTTCCAGGTGTTCCTTGGCTCTGGCAGCAGCCCTCCAGTCTCTGCCTTCCATGTTCACATGGCCTGTTCTGTGTCCCACCTCCCTCTCCTTTCTCCCGAGAGGACCCTAGGCCTTGGGCATAGTGCTCTCCCTATTTCCACTAATCCCATCCTGAAATTCTTAATGTTTCACATCTTCAAAGACTCAGTTGCAAATAAGACCACATTCACAAGTACCAGGTTAGAACTTGGACATGTTTTGGGACAGTGCAACTCACTTTTGTACTCAGTTGAATACAAAATATTTATCAAATAGCACTTTGTGTCTGGTTGTTTTCCTACATTATCTCATTTCATCCTCACGCCAACCCTCCAAAATAGATATGATTTCTTCCCTACTTTCCTGTTGGTGGAAAAAACTCAGACTCAAAGAAATTATAAGACTTGCTGAAGTTCTCATGGCTTGTTAGTGTAGCCACAGAATTCCAGTCTAGTTCTTTCTATGCACTGGTCCACCCTTTATCATAAGAAAGAAGAAATGTGATAGCCATCATGATAAAATGTCTGTAGTGGAAAAAATTAAGTTTTTCCATTTATACATGGAAAGTCATGAAAGAATACTGGAATGTTAAGAATTCGAGGGATTTTGAAGCTGACTAAATTATGTTATGCATGTACAAATATGTCAACAGTGAAACCCTCTATTATGTATAATTATGTACCCATAGAAAATTAATTTAGAAAAGAATAGTGGAGATTTTGTATTGATGTTCATCCAAGCTGTGCAAAAAGACCAATATAACTATAGCAAGGGAACTTGTAAGCCATGTAGATATGACCTCCAAGGGGACTACACCTTTTTAATTTAGTGGCTGAATCTAGAAACCTAACACATAGTAAATGTTCCATAAATACTTGGTGAAGAAATGAAGCTGTGAGAGGCACAGTGACCCAGTTGGCTTGAAACAGTGCTCCATGATGGACCATGGCCTCTCTTTTGCCAAAGAGGAGACACAAACTCAGCACCTGAGTTGCCCTAACCTCTCTATTCTGATTCCACCCTTCAGGTGGGAGGATGTTTTGAGTGAATGCTGTCCCAGGACCTTCAGTTCCATGCTTGGTGGGTTTCCTCTAGGGTACAAGTCTGTATTAAAATTTAGGAGCTAGGGGTTTGGGAGTAATCTGTAGATTACCTCATTATTTCTGGACCAACATTGGTTGACACATTATAGGAATGTACTGAGCTCTCTACCCTTCCAGACTGAAACCTGCCATATTTTCTGCCTGTGCCCCATGGTCCAGTCAAGTTGACATAAACAGTTAGCTATCATACACTGTCTGTGACAAGTGTTCACCCCTGCTCTAGTAAAGTGGCAGTGTCATACATGATCCTCTGGTGTCTTTGGTAAAGTTGCAATCTGTTGAAACAAGATAGGAGAAACCAAGACAGAATTTCAAAAGAGAGCTTTGCGAGGTGGGATGTTTTCTTAGTCCTCTGTGTTTCCATTGGCCTCCTTTGCCTGTTGTTCTGACCATGTCATTACTCTTTGTTTTAAATGAATGAAAGAAAAGATGGAGGAGACACTTAATGATGGTGTAGGGAGAGCTATCTGGGGTTCTTTGATGAGGTCTACACTAAGCCAAGAGATCACTTGTTTAAAACCTATGCCTAGTAGCCAGAGGCAGGCTTTCGTTAAAACACCTGTATGCCAGCCAGCCTTTACCTGTCCATGAACAGGCTTAGGTTGCTGTGAAGACACTCTGCAGAGTAGACCTTGTGCCTGTAAAGGGCACAAGAAAAAGCGGGTGCACTTCCAGATGACTCAGGTGACTCCAGCCAGCAACTCTGCTCTCCTTCCCGCCACTTGCCCTTCCCAGCTGCTGTGTCAAGAAGCATGACATTTTTGTGCATGGGGCTCACAAAATACATTTGAGTGGCGGATTTTTTTATTAGCTAACTTGGCTAGAAGCCATTTAGCCTTTTTTAATACCAAGAAATCATCGCAAAACCCAATAATAAAGTGGATATGCTTTGCAGTTTGGCTACCCAAGCTTAGCAAATATTACGTAAGCAAAATAATTAGCATGCAAGATTTGCTGATAAACTTGTCAAGTGTTGAAACAACTCAAGGACACACACCAGAAACCTTAATAACAGTGTTCTCGGCACCTGTCATAATGTGTTTCCTGAGTCTTTTCCTGTTTTCTTTCTTTGTTTTGCTGCTCTCAGAAGATATAATTTGGTCACTGGTAACTTGTATTGATAAACAAGATTGAAATGGGCTAGCACAATTCTTCTGTATTTATGCACAAATCTGAGCAAGCAATATTCCCTTAGATACCTGGTCTAGGCTCATTTTCAAATGATTGTGGACTATTTTATTTTACTATTCATATGTGGAAGAAGAAATTACAAGGGAGCCCAACTGAGGTGGTGGTGGGAGGGGTCAAAGTGATTTGATTCAGGGCTGGAGCAGTGGCTCAGCGGTTATGGTACTGACCTGGCATTGCACAAGTACATGGATTCAAACCCCAGCACCACATACACAAGGAAGTGTTGGAGCAACGAAGGTCACACGAAAAACTAAATAAAAATTGATTCATTCTCTCTCTCTCACTCTCACTGTCCCTCTCTCAAGAAAATGATTTGACTTCAGATCTGGATTTATTAGCTATGTGTTGACTTTTCTGGGCCTGTTTAAGGAATGATTATCTATACCATACATGCTTGTTATGAGGCCAAGCTCTGTGAGAAAACTTTCTTTGTCATTTGGTTGACTTTATTATTAATAGAAGTAGTTTTCCTCTTTAGAGATGTATGCTTCTTTCTCTTTTACTGATTTATTAATATAGCATTTTGTTATTTAATAATAATAACTCTATCTTCATAGTTTGTTTCAGCAGAAAATCGCCTGTCATTAGTCCTTGTACAATTTTAGACTTCCCTGCGTTTCGCTTTAGTTTGTGCTAAATTACATTCAGAACACTGGAAGACAAAAGGAAGCTCCTTTATTCCTAGGAATTTTTAAAACTCAGCTTTGTTATTAAGAAAGAAACTTCTCAGTGAAGTTTGGGATTCAGAGCTAAGATTGTTCTGGAGATGCTGAACTCCAAAACTGGCTGCTTGTATTGTAGAACTCTGACTTGAGGTTTGAGACAAACACAGTGTTTGCATTTGAGGGACTTAAAAACAGGTAGAAAATAGCCTACCATCAAGAGAAGCTCAGCACATTGCCAGTTGCCCCCTAGGAGACTATATGAAATAACTGGTGGGGAGGAGAGGAGCTGATTAAGAACGATTGGGTCTGGGGCTGGAGTGGTGGCTCAGTGGTTATGGCGCTTGTCTGGCATGCGCAAGGACACGAATTCAAACCGCAGCACCACGTACACAATGAAGCATTGGAGCAATGAAAACCATGTGAAAAACTAAATAAAGTTGATTCTGTCTCTCACTGTCCCTCTCTCTCTTAAAAAAATAAAAATAAAAAGAATGATTAGGTCAAAGATACCACTGATTCTAAGAAGCAGCTCGATTCAGTAGCACCTTATTTGATAGGACTGAACAAAGGAAGTGTCGCAAAAGTTCATGTAAATGCTTTCTTTTATGATCTTAAGTAGCAGAGAAATGGGGAGCAGCCTGTCTTTGCCACTGCATTGCTTAGTACAGAGCTGGCAGAGAGTAGATGCTCAATTCATCTTCAAGCAGCCCACTGGAGGCACAGTGGCCACCTGGGGACTTGTTATGCCATTGTTAGGAAATGTACCCACCACGCACAGTGAGTAGACAGAGTTGCAGTGAGACCTGGTGAAGTTGAGATGGGGACTGTTGATTGGTGAAATGGTGACCGTTCCTTGGAATGATAATGGCAAAATCTGCTTTCATGGTCAAGAGGACAATAGTTCCCAGAGAGTGGGGTTGTTGGTGAGTGTTATGTTAGAAAATATGGTCACACAAGAGGAGAAACTGGCTAAGATAATTTTAGGGTATTCGAGGTTGGAGGCCACAGTGTTGGAGAAACTGGAACAGATTGTGGAGGTAGGGTAGAGAGATAAGGAGCTTAAAGGTCCCTCTGAGAGTGGCCAGAGAAAGAAAGGGAGATTTGAATAAAGAGTCAAATGTAAGCTTAGAATGTTCCCCCCCAAACGAAATGCACTGGAAGAGTCTAAAACTGTACATCAGCAATTTCTTTTGACAAATTTTGGCAGACGCATGAAACATTAAACAACGATCTGATCGAGAACTGATACCTTGAAGTGATTTAGATAACAGGGCTTTGAGAGCTTCATTGAGAATATTTCTGTGATGAATAGCTGGCTATCATTCATGTACAGCCAGAACCAAAAGCCCAGATCTTCATCCAGGTCTTGCCTGGAGAGATCGTCCTCCTTTAGCCCCTTGCACCTTGTGACTCATGACCAGCACAGCGGAAAGCCCTCCTCACGCCCTTCTCACTGCTCCTGTGAAACACCCTTTAAAGAAAGCCCTGTGGTTTCCTTTACACCCCAGGACACAAGGCTTCTTGCAGTTGTGTTGAGAGCACCTTGGGCAGAGATAGGAAACGGGGGTTTTCTATTAACTCTCTGTGTGACTTGGGTGAAGTCTCCTTCCCTCTCTGAACATTGTTTTGTTTTCATTAGAAGGATGATATTTTTATACTTTTAAAATGCTCTTCCCAGGGGCTAGGGGTATAGTTCAGAGGTAGACCACCTGCTTAGCAGACATGAGGCCCTGAGTTCCATCCCCAGCACCAAAAGCAAAAACAAATTGCTCTGTCTGTAATGGATGCTTTAGACCACTGCTGTCCAAGTAAAAACATAATGCAAAAAAATGTATAATTTCAAATTACATGTAAAAAAATTTTAAACTTATAAAACAGGCACAATTAATTTTAAAAATATATTTTCTTCAACTCAGTGCTCCCAAAATGCCATCATTTCAACTTGTAAACAATGTTTATTTTACACCATTTAAAATTTTTTGGCACTGAGTCTTCAAAAATTATATCTTTATTTTGCACTTATAGCACATCTCAATGAAAGTAGACATGTCTCACACCCTCAATCTCCGTATGGCCAGTGGCCAGATAATTGGACAATTTCATATCAGACTGTTAGTCACTGAGCAAGTCTCCTTCTTTTTTTTTTTTTTTAAGAGAGAAGGACAGAGGGGAAAGAGAGATGTCAATTTTTATTTAGTTTTTCACATGGCTTTCATTGCTCTGACACTTAGTTGTATGCGTGGATGCTGAGATTTGAACCCGTGTACTTGCTCATGCCAGGCAAGCACCATAACCACTGAGCCACTGCTCCAGCCCCAAGCAAGTCTCTCTTAAAAGCAAAGTTTAGCTGAGAGTCTTTAAAAGGCCCACCTGCCTACAGCCCTGCAAATTTCTTAAGTCTCACAGTTTTGCATTAATTCATTAAAAGACTAGTGTGGGTTCCCTTGAGAGCCTTTAAAAAAAAAATGGAGATGTTAAAAGTCAAGTTTGAGATAGAAGAAGAAAAAATATCCCCAAATCCTTCTGTAGGGCCACATCCCATCTGTTCAATTCCAGAATCCCAGGACTGGAAAAAGCAGAAGTACTTTGGAAGACGGGCACAAACTAATTTAGAGACAAAACCTGCCTTGAAACGATGTGAGTCAATCTATAATGTGTGTATCCTAGTTGGTATAAAAATTTATGTATTTAGCTATAGTAATAGTAATGTGTTTTATTCCCAAGTGTTTTTCCAGACCCTGCTGAGGGCTTGTGTACATTTCTAAAATCTGAATTCTGACTCTCAAAACCCGTCTGACTTTGGGGGTTTCAGATAAGAGCTCAGGGACAGGTGCCCCTTTACCAGATTCTGTGCCTTCCAATAGTTTCCACTCCTTCTTAAAACATGCTTTATTTTTTTAGAACAATGTTAGGTTCACAGCAAAATTGAGCAGAACTACATTTTTTTAAAAAAGCTATCAGCATGCCCACCAGAGGGTCCTGCCACAGTTTCCATAGAGCACAGGGATGTGGACACCAGTCAGAAAAACTAAAGGTTGGGGGACAGTGGGGAGGTGCCCCCAGCCCAAGCCTGCTAGTCTCTGCTGTGGTGAACAGCTCTGATGACAGCCGTAGCCCTCATCATGTGCTGGCCATTGTCAGTGGGTTTTCTGGTAGTTTGAGCACCATGTGGGCCATCCAAGATAACTACCTGGCCCATGGGCTTTGTGTTTAAACTTTTCCAAGGAGGTGGGAAATTTAAGTTACTATTGGACCATTCTGTGCCTTTGAGAAATTGAGATGTACCTTGTGAAGGGAGTGGTTTACGCGGAGCCACCTTTGTTATCTATATTTTGGTCATCAGCTTGTGTGAAAAGGGGCAGTTGATTGATTGAGGCTCCTCTCTACTGCCCGCATTGCTCTGCTCTGAGCACTGGTGTCGGCCTTGGGTGGGAAGGGGGCTCTGCTGAAGCTCCAAGGACACATCCTCATGGCTCGAAGTCCAAGGAGAAAGTCCTCTTTCTCCCAAAGCCTTTTGGCAAATCCAGTGAGGATTCTGGGGTTGCTTGGACCCGTGATCACGGCCAGACCTTGGCTGCATCCTGTCTCATGGTGGAGGTGGTGTCAACCACATGGTCACCACATGAAGCACGTCCTCCTATCACCCAAAGGAGGGGAAAGAATGCTAAGAGGGCTGAGAGGATTCATTTCCACTTGCTATTGATTCCTAACTCCAGCAGGACTGCTCCGGCCTTTTCTCCTCCACCCTTCCTCTTATGAAGGCTCACACGAGGCCAACCCTTTTCTTGTGTCTTCCTTAACTTAATGATCACCATCCACCCATTTCCATGAGCTGCTGACCCCTGACTCTGGGGTGGAGGTCTGGGGCCGGTAGTCTTCCCATTGCTCTTGTACTGGGGGAGGCAGGGATCGGAGCCCTGCTCTTACTTCTGCCAGCTGGCTGCCTGGCAGAAACCCATCAGCGTTCCCTGGAATGAGTGAAGGCCTTCCCTCCTATCCTTCCCTTTCCTGAGATACCATGCCCTGCTTGGCTTCTCCTTGCTAGTCTATGGAATTTCCTCTTTAGTTTCTGCTCCACTCCTAAGGTCGGTGGGATTTGTTTTCACTATTCTCTGTTTACTCGTGAGGTCTTGGTGACATCACAGTCCAGGCTTCTCAAGGTGATTTATATTAGTGGTGGTGGGCAGGTGGTGCTGGGGACTGAACCAGGGCCTCGCATGCCAAGCATGTGCTTCACCCCTGAGCTACACCCGCAGCCCTCAGCCCCACAGAGTCTGTTTTAATAAGCAGATCTTTCCTGATCTCAGATTAATGGAATAAACCCTGAGCTTGCATCCAGAAGGACCTGTTGATTCCCCAGCTCTGACACTTACTCCGTGGCCCTGATGAAACCGTACAGCTTCTTTTGGTTTCAAATCTGGGGATGATAATGCCTATCTCACAGGACGAACTGGAGTAAAGTGCCTGGCTCAGACTCCAGGGTCAAAAACTGTGCTGTGGTCATCCACCACTGAAAGAAACTCAACCCAATGTGGCTTAAAGAAAAGAAAAAAAAGGGATGCCTGGTCACGCGTGACAGGGTGGTGGAGGGGAACAGCTCGTCGGAGCTGCATGCAGAGCCCTCAGCAGTCTCCAGGGTCTGTTTTCCTTCTCAGTTAGGTTGTTCCCAGAGATGGCCGCAGCCAACTCAGGCTGACATTTTAGCACCTGAGAAATGCCAGGCCCACTTCCTAGTAGTTCCCAGGAGAGTCCCAAGGCTGGTGTTCCTTGGCTTCACTCTGGCCACAAGTCCTTTCCTAAGCCAGTCACTGTGCTGGCGGAGTGAAGTGTTCTGATTGGTTAGGGCCAAGGTCATATGACTGCCTAAGGCATGAAGATGAGAATTCTAATTCTGCCCACACCACAAATACTTCAGAGAGTGGGGAAGCGGGTTTCCCAGAGGATAATTAGCTGCAAGTAAGGATGAATAGATGCTGGGGAAGAGGGGCAAGTACTCGTGCACCTGCTCATTCATCATCCTTCTGTGGTGATTCTGTTCCCAATGTCGTGCTCTCTGCTCAAAGGAACATTGCTGGTGTCATCCATCAAGGCAGACGTGTGCAGCAGGGTCGGGCACCGAAAAACCTGGCAGCCCCCTGTCCAATGCACTGACTGTGCTACCTTTCTCTGGTGTTGGTTTTAGCCTCTTGAGACCTGAGCTGAGTTGCAGGAAGCTTTGGAACTCTTCCTTTGTCTGTTTCCAGCCCTGTGTCTCTGTGCAAGAGATTCCCTGGAAGGGCTGAACCCAAATCCCACCTCCACTGCCCCTGTGGCCCTCTGCAGGGACGCAGCTTAGCTGTCCCATAAAATCAAACAGGGACATCTCCAACTGCTCTTTTGAAGTTGTCCTATTAAAATTATAATATGGATGTGCATATTTTAAAAGTAACAGGGAGTTTTTTTTATATCCACCTTATAGAAAGAATTAGGATTTTGTTTAGCAGATAAAATTTACCTTCATATAAGCACTTTGTTGGGTTATTTTCCAGTCTTCACATCAATCTCATGAAGGTAGGTATTATCATCAACCTCATTTTACAAATGAGCAAACTAAGGCACAGAAAAGTCCTGAACAGGATGCCAAGGTCCCCACCAGCACGTGGGTTCAATGGTGTTTCATGACTTTGGCCAAATTCTAGAAAGAAGAAGAGCTCTGGATCACAGAATGATTTTTTTTAATCACCATACATCTTTAGTTTGTTTCCTTTCCTCTCAAGCAAGTATCAAGTGAACAGGGACATGCCTGAACGTACAGCCCAAACCGGAAGCACGATGGCCACGGAAGCAGGGCCTTCTCTCCATGTGTGCCATGTGCGGGAAGGACAGCTTTCCTGTGATTCTCCCTCCAAGAGATAGCTGCTATTATAATTTTGCAACGTTTTCTTCTATACAACACAGTATTTCCCAAGCTTCCAATGTGAACTCGAATGACCCCCAGTAGCCTCTTGTTCTGAGAGAAGTGGTTTGTGCCCTTTTGAGTGATGCCCAGCTAAACCTTTGTGCCTCCCACCCGCATAACTGGCCCCCACTGACTCTGAATGAAGCCACTCTTCTGGCAGATGGCATGTAAGGAATGTCCTAACTGGGCTGGGGAACAAAGGCCCACTGGGCACCGGAGTCTCTATTAAGCCTGAACCCTGGTGGCCCCAGGAACCTGAAGTGTCTCAAACCTGCTCTCTTGTGACGCCTGAACTCCTGGAGAGCTCTGCGTCAGGTTCCTCTCTCTGGGTTCCCAGTCCCTAGGAGAGCAGTCACTTCCACTCAGCCATCCAGGAATGAGACGCTTTGTGCCCCTTCCATCCCCTCAGCCACCAAGGGATGATTTCTAACTATTCATTCCTGTAATGTCAACTGGTCCAGATGGGGATTATAATTGTGATGGGAGACTGGTCAGCTAGACCTTCTGGACTGTGCTGTCCAAACCTTTTAGTAGAAGCAACTTTCATGGTGTGTGGGTGTGGGTGTGTGTGTGTTTCTGTTCATATTTCTGGAAGCATCATGTTTAGCAAGACTTCTCTTGAGCAAAACTCTGTTTAGGCACAGTGGGAGAAACCAAACCAGAAGATGGGGTCCCTCCCCTCACGGAGCTTTTAGTTTTACTGGAAACAAAGGACTTGCACTCCCAGGGCAAATAGGAAGCAGCATGAATCACCCAATAACAGCTGTGTGCTGCTGGGCCGTGGGGACAGGACAGGCCTTGCCTCTGGGCAGTAGGGCACAGTGGAGGTGTCCTCTGCAGGCCGAGGGCTTTTCTGCCTTGCTCGGCTTGATTTGCATCTTCCGCTGTTACTGTGTGAATTTCCCAGGGCGCTTTCCGAGGGCTCTGCTTCCAGCTGGCTCTGTAGCTGGGGTTGGAATCCTGCTCTTGGGGAGGTTTGTTCCATTCTGAGAGGTCAGTGGTGAGCAACTCGAGTTGTTTTTCCAGTAGTGCAAGCCGCAGCAAAGCATCTGTCCCATCTCCGTTCGCGAAGCTAATCTGGGAATGCAGAGGGCGGGCTGTTCTTAGGGAAAGTGTTTTAAGTGATGAGACTCAAAGATAGGTGAGAAGAAGCAGATCTTGCAAAAACGATGGCCGATGGCCGATGGCCGGGTGACCCTTGACAGCCTGGTGCGGCAGGGAGCCCAGGATGCTCATTGCTAGTAAACGAAGCAAAATCCTCCCCCGCCCCCGTCACTGTTTCTTGGAGATGGAGATAAAGAACAATTCCTGGAGTATTTACACTGGAGAGAGTTATTTACATTTCTGGCTCAGTCTCCTGGGGTCCAAGTCTGCTAACGGGAGAGTCTGTGAATCTTTTGGGTGCTGGTCAGCAATGTTAAGAGTTTCCACTTGCTTAAGCAGGACAAAGAACTGAGCTCAGTGACATGTAAACATGTGGACATCCTGGTCCCTCCTTCTGTACTCTTACTGTCCAGAACGGAAAACTATCTTCCAGTGCATCTGACCGATGTCATGAACAGAGAGTTCTACGTGTAAATCAGAATTGAGTCCCATAGATGCACTGTGGGAGTTTGAAGGAACCATGTAAATATTTTTATAAAGTACAAAGACTTCATAAAGCAATTCATCCAACCTTTAACCAGCTCAGTGGTCTTTTAGCTTGGCTCTACGGTAGAATCACCTGGAAGCCTTGAAAGTTCTGGAGGTCCCAGGTCATACTGAGAGCAACAGCGGGTAGACCCAGGCATCAGGATTTGCAAAGCTTCACTGCACTGCTTAGCATTTTGGGTGCCTGTCCCTGAGTGGCCATGGGCTAAGTGGACTTCACACACAGCATGTCCTGTGAGATGCTTCCAAAGAATGACACACTGGCGTAGGGACGCAGGAGCCTACAGAGTTTCCACCCAGGTGTCCTGTACAGGAGCTGATAAACATGCCCTCTGTCTATGCAACAGGATGATCATAGCAAGGGGAAGGGACAGCCTTCTCACCCACAGGATGTGATTGGATCTCTGCCTTACGTGAAGTCAAAGGAGTCAGACTGCAGGGGCTGCGGTTGCCATACTGTGCAGCAGGGTGGCCCCCAAGACAGCAAAAAGACACTCTTTTGGGTGATGAACATTTTCTCTATCTTCATAGTGGTGTGGTAACTACCACAACTGAAACAGACCCACATACTCAAAACAGGATTTTAAGGTCTGTAAATTAATCCCAACAGAAAAACATGTTTTTGTTAATAAAAACATTCCCTCACTAATAACAAATGGATGAACAGAATGTAATATATCCACATAATGAAGTTTTATTTGCTGTCGGAAGGAATGAAATATTGGTACATGCTTCAACATGGATGAACCTCAAACTGCAGGGCTAAGTGACAGAAGCCAGATACCAAAGTTCACATATTATATGATTCTATTTACATGAAATATCCGGAATAGGCAAATCCGTGGAGACAGAAAGCAGATTGGTGGTTGCCAGGCGCTAGGGATGGGGAGGGGCTGCTTAGTGAGTTTCATCTGAGGAAATAAGGAAAGTTCTGGAACTAGATAGCAGTGAAGGCTACGGGTGTGCTTCATGCTACAGAATTGTAAAATGATTCAGTCAGTTGATGTTATGTATATTTTATCACTATAAGAAAGGAAGAAAGGAAAGAGAAAGGAAAGGAAAAGAAAGTACCACTTCCTACTAGCCTGCAGGGCACACAGTAGGTACTTAGGAGAGGCTGAGTCAGTTTGGGGTGATTGGTCAGATGGTGAGAAGGGGCAGGTTCCCCAAAGCCCTCCTTGAGAACGTGAGGATCCTCGGATGAGGCGGAATGGTCCAGCCTATTCCACCCCTCTGCTGCTGCCTCCCACAGGAACTTTCCTAAACTTCAGGACTGGTCGTCCCAGCAGCAGGGTCCTGGAAGATAATGGGCCCAGCGGCTTGATCTTGGGAACCCTTTGGGAGAATGGGTGGAGGTGCTTGCCTTTGTACCTAAGGATGGTTCTGCTCAGGTCTGAGATTTGGAAGGAAAACCCTGCTTGATCATGGGCCCCCAGCAGACGCAATTGAATAAATACAAATATGTGTCCCAGAAAGCAGGGACACCGTGCAGTGCAGCTTTCTGGGAGTGTCGGGAAGACATTTATGGTTGGGAACTGAGTGATAGAAGAGGGAGACCGCCTCCAGATGAGAAGAGCCGGGCCAGGAGGTCATCTGGAGGCGGGGCTCCGCCAGTCTCAGGCGCTGAATCGGGCAGTTGAACCATCCCGAGGCCCCCCAAACAAGAATCTTATTGATGATTCATCAGACCCCGAGCAGACAACTCTGAACTTTAACAGAGCAGGATGGAAAGCCTGCACAAGGGCCTACAGTTTCCAGAATGAACAATAAGCTTCTTTTCCCCTCCCTCCACTGGAGGACGAGGAAGAGGCTGAAAGGAAAAGTGTGGGGGACTGTGGGGGGGGGATGGGATGAGCGTTCCAGAGCCTCAGTGGAACAGCCATATTCCTCCCAGGGTGGCCCACCCCTCTGAGCCCTGAGGGTGGAAAAATGTCATTGGGGTTGGCACAAATTGGGGCCTTGCCCCTGTTGGTTGTTATTTCCGAGAGTCCGTAGTTAGACCCTGAAAGATGGGTCTGTGCAGACTGCTGGGCACCTTGTTAGATGCCCGAACCTACAAAGACGGACCTTTGACAAGAAAAGACTTATGTCCAGACTGGATGCATGCTGAGATGACCCAGGTCGGCTGGCTTTGACAGAAAAGAATCTCAGGAGGCGGAGCTGGCAAGGGACCCGGGGATGCTGTCACAGCCAGTTTCACAGAGAGGGACCCTGGGTGGACCTTGAAGAATGGTGTGGATCCAGAGAGCAAGTGACATGACTCTTGTGGTCCCTGGAATCTCACTCTAGTCCCCACTCCAGTGTTTCTTTAACCCTGATGCAAACACTTCACCTTAGACAACTGTTCTAGAAGAAAAGGGAAGTATCAACACTGTCCTAAGCTGAGAACACCCCAGGTGCCATTCTCCCCCACCCATCTGCCTAGCCCATCAGTCCCCTAATGGCAGGGACCACGGCTGCCAGGTTCACCATGCTATCCCCATGCATGGACAGCTGATGGCTTTTTGCCTCTCTCAACCACCTAGGAATCTTCTCTTGCAGTCTTGCATCTAACTAATGGGTAGCTCCAGATCCTGTTGGCTCTACCCATCATATATCTCCTTCAGCCCCTCCTCTCTGTGTCTCCCCCTGCCTTGTGGAATTTGGTGGACCAGGAAGCATGGGCCATGACTTGGACAAATCTCTCCAGCTTCCTGGGAATGACTACAGCCAACAGATTGCAGACAGCAAGTCCCTTGAACTTGGACTTGCTTGGATTTGAATCCCAGTACTCCCATGCACTGGGGATGTGGCCAAGTTAGGTTGTAATTCAGCCTTAGTAGCTTGTTCCCACAACTGTGCACTTGCAGGGCATTGTGAGAACAGGGGACAGTGGGGCCTATGGCATGGTACCCAGCTGCCCTGATTAGGTCACAGCCTCATTATTCTCTTCTGCACCAGTGCGGTCATCTAGCTGGCCTCCCTTCCCAGCTGTCTTCGCCATTGTCTTTAGTTTCTCTGTCTCTAGCCTGCCCTGCCTACTACATTGCCGTAGTCCTGCAGGAGTTGGTGCCAACTCCTAAGCAAAGCAGATAAAGCCTTTACCATCTGCTCCACCCAACCCATAGTTCTGGCCTCAGAGCCCACCTTCTCCCCCTGTGGTCCAGCCCCACCTGCCCCCATGTTTCATGTGCCCCTGATGCCAGAGCCACTGCTGCTTCCTGGTGAGCTCCTACACATTCCTCAATGACCAGCCTGTGAATTCCTCTCCCTGCTAGCCCCAGAGTTTGCCTCTTTCCGCAGTGCATTCCTGGTGCTTGTAGACATTCCTGAATTAATCTTGCTCTCACTCTGTAACCACTGGGTGTCTACAGATATGGGGCCTCTGGAAGGGTCAAGGCTCTCTCTGGGTCACCTTTGTCTCCCAAGATCCAGGCACACATGTTCTGCCCTTTGGCTTAGTACACGTTAGTTCACGTGAAACCCAAACAAAGGCTGTTTTCCAGGAACCGGGCAACTTTGGGGAAAAGCGGAGGATGTGGAAGCTTTGTGAAGCTTTCACTTTTCATGCCTTTTCCTCCATTTGGTCAGTCAGAAGTGGCCACAGAGGTGCATCCCGGAGAAGTTGAGCGGGTCAGGGAACCGTGGCTGAGGCCCAGCTGCCCTGTGGGGCCCTCCCTGGTCTGCTGGAGCATCCCTAGCCCTGCTCCGCTTGTTCCTTCTTCTGTTGTCCCCTTCTTACACTCATTGCTAAAGCCTGTGGAGTCCCTGAAGCCCACAGGAAGGCCATTAATAGCTGCTAATAACAAAAGCAAGACCCCACCTAAGGCCTTTGGGTTTGAGAACCTGGTTTTATTTTCTTTTCAAAATCCTCTCTGGGGCCAGCTTAGGGGGGACCCTGAATGAGCCCTTGTTGACCTCACAGCAGTAAAGATTTGGCCATGGAGGTCAGATTTGCAAAGCTGAGATTTATAAAGTCCTTCTGACTTTATTTCAGGAAAGAGTGGCGATTTTGCAGCCATCTCTCTCCCTCTGCTCTCTTGTTTAATTCCGCTCCCCAGTTCTTTACCATCTTAGTCTTCTCACCTTCAGCTCAGTTGTCAAGACACAGCAGCACCATCATCTTGGACCAGGGCCAGGTGACGCTGGCCGTGTGGCTTCTGGTCCTAGGAGAGCCGGTCTGGTTATAGCAGGGCCTGGGGCTGAGGCAGGGGCTCCCACTGACAAGCCCCACTGACTCAGAAGGTGGAAACCCTTACCCAGGAAGATGACAGTATTCTGGGTGTGTCCTCTAGTGAGACCGGGTGCCTGATCTCCCCTGGTACTCCTCTGTCTGCTCTAACATCCCTGTGGCACTTCCTCTTTGGTCAAACATCTGACCCCTGGGATGAGCCTAATCTCTGCAATGTCATCCGGTGTGCCCAGTGCCGCCTGCCTCCTTCCCTCTAGCTATTTATGAATCAGCATGGTGACGGGTCTGACCTGTGATACCAGGAAGACGGGATGGGGTCGGGGGTGAACAAAGGAGTGTGGACTTGCGGCAGGCTGCCTGTCTCTCCCTAGCATTGATTGGTTCCCAAATGACACTGCAGAAGGACTGTGCTGAGGTGCCCCCAGAGGTTCCAGATGGTGGCAAGTTACTGGGGTTCAAGTTTTAGAACAGCTCTTCCAAGTAGGAAGCTTACAGGTTGATTTCATTTAGATCAATTAGGGGAATAATTATTTGGATTCTCAGTGTTGTTAGTGTGTTATGGAAACTACAAAAGTAAGCTGAGATCTTTTCAGAACACCTGTCTGTTCTAGTGTTTTAGTTAGATAGGACTTGCCAGATCCTATCTAGTGTTTTTAGTGGATCACTTTTCCATCCTAATGCAGGTTGAGTTTATTTTTCTTGTACACTTACACTCCATGGAAGTGATTTTGGTGTACAGTGAGTGAATTGATTGGCTTTGCTTTCTTTCATTCATTCAGTCAATATTTATTGGACATCGTGCCAGGCCCTGGAAATGTAAGCTAGATACTGACCTATCCTTGGAGCTTTAGTTAAATAATGGCACAGGAAGTTACCGTATAGCACGATCAGAGCTGTGAGAAGGTAGATGTTTCTTATTGCTGCTATAACAAATTACCAAGTTTAGTGACTCAAGAAAACCCAAGATCAGTAACTTTTAGTTCTGGATGGATACTCAGAATTTAAGCATCCATAGGGCCCTATTCCTTCTGGGGCCTTCTGTCAAAGGAGCCCTCACTGTCCCAGAGGCCCAAAGACATCATCCCTGGAGGAATGTTATCTACATCAAGTCCTAAGGGATGAGTAGGATTTTCCAGGAAGAGAGTGGTATGTGAGTGCTGGAGGAGCTCAGTGGCTGGGCTGCAGAGAATGGTGATGAAAGGGGAGGGGTGATGCTACAGGAAGGTCAGTAGGGTGTTAGGGGAACCAGGAGCAGTTCTTAATCATGGGTGACTATGATCAGATTTGTGCTTGAGAAAGCCATGTAGCCAAACCAAAATTGGGCTTAGAGTCACAGGATTTCAGAGTTGGAAGGAACTTTCCACATTATTTATTAAATGACCTGAGAGATTTAAGTCATAATCGCAAAGTCTCCTATTGAGAAACAAGATGAGATTGACCCTGATTGTAACCACATCTCTCAGAGCAGAGCACCCTGGCTGGAGACACACTCTGAGCCTGTGTTTTGTTTTCCCGCAAGAACCTGGGGAGAGCGGAGGAGACACTCTCGGGATGTTGGGCCGACTTGGCCACTGTCACTCCTCCAGCAAATGGTGGACCTGAAGCTTCAGCTGAGGTCATCCCTCTCAAAGTCAAGGGTGTGTTGCTGTGTCACTGTGACCTTAGCACTGAGAATCCTGCCTCCTGGCTGGGCAACCCAAGTGCCACCAGGCCTTGCACCAAACCTTCCCCCTGGGCCTGGAGGGAGCAGGGTGGGATGCTGCAGGATCCTGAGGTCCATCTGAGCTAGATCTCTGTGGAGAAGGAGCCGCTGAAAGATTTCTCCTGTTTTTGGTTTCTAGCCCTGGAGCAACTGCTGGCAGAGCTGGACCACTTCCTCAAGATTCTGGACCAGGAGAACCTGAGCAGCACGGCCGTGGTGAAGAAGAGTGGCTTGGCGGAGCTGCTCCGGCTGTACACCAAGAGCAGCAGTGAGTGTGGGCCTGGGGCCGTGGACAGGCCCGCAGGGACGGCAAGATGGCTTGCTAGTCAGTGTAGACAGGAGGCGTGAACTACAGACATCCCTTTTCTCATACTTATGGAGGCTGGGATCAAGCAGCCGGCAGGACAGGCTCCTGCTGATTCCTCTCTCCTCCCCTTGCTGGTGGCCAGCTTCTCCCTGTGTCCCCACACGGTCTTCCCTCTACATGTGGCTGTGTCCTAATCGCCTCTTCTTATAGGGACATCAGTGATATTGAATTAGGACCCCTCGTTGTAACTTCATTTTAAGTTAGTTACCTCTTTCAAGACCCCACGTTGAGGGCTGGAGCAGTGGCTCAGTGGTTCAGTGCTTGTCTGGCATGTGCAGGGACGCAGGTTCAAACCCTAGCACCACATACACAGCAAAGTATGGGAGCAACGAAAACCACATGAAAAACTACATAAAAATTGATTCTTTCTCTCTCTCTCTCTCTTCCCTTGTCCTTCTCTCTTTAAAAAAAAAAAAAGGCGGGGGGAGGGCTGGAGCAGTGGCTCAGCAGTTATGGTGCTTGCCCAGCATGCACAAGTACACGGGTTCAAACCCCAGCATCCATGTACACAATTAAGTGTCAGAGCAACGAAAGTCATATGAAAAACTCCATAGATTCTCTTTCTCTCTCACACACACTGTTCTTCTAGCTTTAAAAAAAAAGAAAAGAAAAAGACCCCATGTTGAATTACAGTCATCTGTATTTCAAGAGCTTGAGGGCTGTTAGGATCTGCACCTGTGAATCAGTGTGATGACCCAGTTCAGCCCATAACAATGGCTGGCAGGGGTGACCTGACTTGAGCTAGAGCTCCAGAAATTTCTGAACACTCAGTCTGAGTGAAGTTTTTTTTTTTTTAATTTAGAGTTGAGTAGTTTTAGACTCATAAATGTGTATAAAGTAAGAATATGATATGCATTTGATTGTAAACTATGGTTTTAAAGTATTTTCAAAACTCTTTTCCTTACTGGTTGAAAGTAGAGGAGAAGGGTAATGAACTATTATAACATCTGCAACTGAACTGAGCAAGACCAACATATATGCACACTTATGAACTTGTAAATTCACCCCTGTGGAGTTGGTGCTGCTGTTACAGAGGAGGAAACTGAGGCCTGATGTTTCCAATGTTACGTAGCCCAAAAGGAAAATATCTTTAATACTCTGTAAATCTCAGAAACCTAGGCTTGTCATTTTCCCATCTTCTTATTGTGGTAGTTCATATATAATCAAGTGTGCCAATCTTAAGATTACAATTCCATGAGAGTCAGTAATTGTCGAAACCTGTGTACTCACTACCCAAGACAAGACATAGAATACTTCTATCAATCCATCTGAGTCAATTCCCTTCCCACCCCCACCCCAAGGCAACCATTGCTCTGATTTCTCACACCATAGGATGGCATCCCGGAGCTTTGTAAAACTGGAATCATGCATGTGTGCATTCCACATCTGGCTTTCTCTGCATTGTTAGACGTTCCAATAGTTTCTTTTATTGCTGAGGATCGTTTCATCCTGTAAACACACCACGGTCTGTTTATCCATTTATTTGCTGATGGACATTTGAATTGTTCTCTGATTTGGGCTTTAAGACTGCTTTGAGGGCTGGAGCAGTGGCTTGGCGGTTACTCGGCATGCGAGATAAAACACCAGCACCATGTACACAGCGAAGTGTTGGAGCAATGGAAATCACATGAAAAACTAAATAAAAATTTATTCTCTCTTTCTCTGTCTCTCTCACTGTCCCTCTCTCTTAACAAAAAAAAAAAAGACTGCTTTGAGCATTCTATGTCAGTCTTCTTATGGACACATGGTTTCATTTGTAGCAAATTTGGATTTTTTTAAAAAGAAAAACCTTGTGAAGTCCTAACAGTTGAATTGACTTTTATGTTAGGTGTTGGAGGACTGCTGGGGACAGTAAGGGCATCTAATCCATCTGCCTCTCGGCAGGAGCAGCTCAGATGGTGCCAGGGAAGGGAGGTCTCCACCTGCTCCAATCCGGAAATGCTCCCTGCATCCAACCTGAATCTGCCTGGCAGCATTTAAATCTGCTTCCCTGTTCTTTGTTCCCAGGCCAGGGCATTTCTGTTCTCTGAATGACAGGCAGGTAAAGCTGAAGCCTGTTGCTGTGTGTCCATCAGCCTTCCCCCTGGAAGAGGACCGACTGTCCCAGTCTCTCATCAGGGCCGCTCTCCTGGAGCCCCTCCTTACCTTCCCTGTTCACCAGGCCACCCCGCAGTTCCCATGCTCCTCCTGGCTTTGTGGCAGCGTCTGCCAGCCTGCACATCAAAGGCTCTCCCCGTGAGAAATCCAGAGGGGAAATCCACAGAACAAAGCAGGAGAGCAGCAGGGCTGATTCACTGGGCAGGAGGACTCATCTGCGAAATCCTGAACACACACTCCCCAGTCCTTTCAAGATGTGCTCTGACTTGAGAACGCTCAATTATAAAGACCGCCTCTGTCAGGAGTTGGAAAACACCTCTTATTATAGGTCAGACCCACAGTTCTCAGTGAGAACGTGCTAGCAAGGCCTCACATCCAGCGTTGGGTCCCTTGTTGGCATAATATGCCATGTAGCAGATGGTGTTAGGGAACTTTTGTTCTGCCCTGATTGCCCTTATAAAGTTAGTCCTTCCTCGCCCTTGGTCTCTGCAGCTTGGTGATGATGGGAGGCTGCTGGGAACTGGTCGGGGAGCTCCCCAAAGCGTATCACCAAGGTCCATGGCCACAGCTTGTCCACTTTTTGATGGTCACTATTTGACAGAGAACTTCTCTTCTGGTCCTCTTTGTACCCCTTAGACCGCAGAGAAGGTAGAATGATAGATGATATTGACTACATACATACTGTGTCCTGGTACAGCCCTTACTGTGTTTAGTGACATAAACTATGTGGTTTAATCCGCATCCCAAATCTGTGAGGGAGTTATTATCCCCATCTTATCCACAAGGGACCCAAGGCTTAGAAAGCCACTTGGCACAGGCTGAGTGGCCAAGCCAGGGCAGATGGACCTAACCATTGTACTCACCTCAGCTCCCAGGCTCAGTGGTCCGGGATTAACTGTTGTGCTGCCCAGGACCAAATCCTAAGCACCCTTCGCTCACCCTGAAGTTAAAGCATCCATCTTTCTCAGGGCTGGCCAGACCTGCTTCACTGTGTATCTACGAAAAACTTGGCGCATCCTGGGGGATTTGCAGCTGGGGCAGACTGGTCATTTCAAGACAGCCTGGTGTCCACACAGGCTGAGCTGCCATTGGCCTGTGTGGGACAGGGTGGGAGAGTATGAATATGTGTTTGTGCTTTTCAAGTTGAACCGTCCATTTGGGTTTCTGAGTTTTCGTTTCCTTAGCATAACCCAAATTCTCTACCCTCTCTGCTTTTTGTCTGGGTGGGGAGGTCAAGGCACAGATTGAGGTCAGTTTGTCAGGGCCTTGGCCGCCGATGGCCTGCTCATTCCTTTGTCGGCAAGAGTCCTTACCACCCCTGCGCAGAGTCTCTGGTCATTTCGGAGGCTGCACCTCTGAGAGGAAGTGCTTCAAACACTCCTGTCTACCCAAGTGTAGCAAAGAGCTTCATGTCCCTCCTCTTCAGTTCAGACAAAGGGTTGCTAATCCAGAACTATCCAGACACAGGCAGACACCCCAAGAATGCCACACTTTCTCTGAACTCTACCAGCTCATTTTCCCAACACCATCTGTGGCTGCCCTCATTTCCTACCTGTCATGTACTCTTCAATCAGGGTCTCTTTCCCACCAAATTACTGGGCTGGTGAAGGCAGAGATAGCTTCTCTGTGGTTCTCTGCTGTATCCCTGGCACCTGCAACTCTGCTGATGCTCAACACGCTTCTAAAATGGATGAATGACAGAAGGTTCTCTTGCCAAGTTGCTGCCTGGCACTGCTCAGGGCCAAGTCCACTGGATCTTTCATACAGTTACAGGAGATCTTGGGAGCCTTATATAACCAGCCTGGATAGTTCCGGATTCCCAACCCTTTGTGAATCAAAGGCATGTCAATCACAGGCCTGCTGAGGGCCCAGTGCTAGAGCATGCAACCTGGAAAGGTGGCCAGTGCGAGTTTTCTCTGCCATTTACAAATCATCTTTCAGAGAAAGTACCTGCTCAGAATCTAATGGTTAACACAGTCACAACTTGGCCAGTGATCAGAAAAAATAAATGAACATAAAATTAACACTGTACTCTATTTGTGGACCTCCAGTTGCTTTACATTATTTTTATATTTAGAATTGCTAGATGTACACAATTCCATCTGTTGGCAGTTCACATAATTTATTATTTTTTGATATTCTGAAACTTGATAGTTTAAGTTTTCTTGTTGTTGTTTAGTTTTTCATGTGACTTTCATTGCTCTGACACTTCGCTGTGTATGTGGTGCTGGGGTTTGAACCCGCGTCCTCGCATATGCCAGGCAAGCGCTGTAACCACTGAACCACCGCTCCTGCTCCAGTAGTTTAACTCTTGAGTGTTGGTCACCTTTACTTATAACAGACTTTGAGCCACCTTGTTTGGTTTTACAGGTGGGTAGTGGCCATGGATGGATGAGCCCTAATGTTCAACTAGCCCTATTTTGGTGGGAATTTAAGTTGTGCTTTCTGGGGGGAAAAAAAAAACACAATATTGCAATGAATATCCTCCACGTTTTGTTTCTGTGCTGGAATTCATCTGTGGGATAAATTTTTGTTTTGGCAGTGGAAATGCTGGGACAAAGAATATGGACATGTAAAACTATCCTCCAAAATCACCTTCAAAATTGTTGTGTCCATTATCCCACCCTCCAGTAATCCATTTATTTTTCAAGGTGACAAGCTATTCTGGACATTGGTGTGCCACCGTTTATTTTACCATTTTCCAGTTATTGAGCCTTTGTGTTAGTGCTGTATTCTAGGCTGTCATTTTTAATATTGGTCAGCCCTAAGCTTAGCTTAGCTTTTCAGGTCCCATAATATTTGAGTTTTGTATGCTTGAAAACTTCAGGCAGGAGTTCATCATGGCTGTTTTCCATGCTATGCAGATAAGAAACAGAGGTATAAGGGATAGGTGTTTTGTCCAGAATTATGCCATAATAGCAGAGCTTGACTGAGAGCCCGTCTCCTGCCCCTGCAGAGCCCTCGTTCCCTGAGCCCATCTGTATAATCTCCCCACCTCCCCAAGGCTGCTCTGCGGCTCAGCTGGAAGAAGAGTGCACTTTTGGTTAACTCCACTTGTGCTCATGGTTTTCTTCCATAAGCTGCTGCAATTCTTGGCCTAGGGTGACATGGCTGTCTCGCTCCGGTAGGACTGGACACCTTTGTCCATCTTGTGGGCTGATGGCTGCAGACTCAACCACCTCTTCCTGACCCTCTTGGTTCTCAGGCCTTTGGCTGGAGTCTAGGCCCTCTGTGGTCACACAACGGACCAACCCTGAACTGCTTCCTTTGCCAGGGATTTGAATTGGGTCCCTTGGCTCAGCCACTGGAATTTATCAGCCACAAGTTTCTAGGAAATGCAAATTGAGGGCTGCAAAAGAACTTTAGGAGGGTTTAGAAGAGGAGAAACGTTAGGATAAATTCTTCTGCAGCAACCGAAGAAGGCACCTGGGACTGGGAACCACACCGCTGGCAGGAGGCTACATCTCCTCTGCCATAAGGCACTTGGAAGGTGAAAGCCTGCACACAAGGGATTTTAAGGGAGGGGATGGCTTGTGCCCCTCCAATGGTACAATCTGTGGGGTAGAGCAGGTGGCCCCAGTTCTCATTCCCAGCCTTCTCACACTGTCTCTTACAACTCATGATCTGGCTCTTCAGCACCCCATCCACCCACTAGGAGTGAATGGCACCCACCTAGGGGGTCTAGGAGCTAAATAAACTTCCTGGTCCTCACTGTGGTCTAGCTCATCTAGACATTTCTCTGATAAATTCATTCAAGCAATTAAGACTAGAGTGAGAATGACAGATAGGAAATATTTTAGGGTGTAAATGAAATACTAGGAAACCTAGAGACATCTGATCTGTACATGGTGGAACATGTAGAGCCTTTCTTTTTTTTTTTTTAGTGTGACATAGTCTTACATATTGTAGGGAGTCATCATTACATATTCATGCATACGTGGATATTGACAAAGTAAATCAAGGCCTATCCTAGTCCAGGATCTCCCTGCCTTCATCCATTCCCTGATCTCCCATCTCCTCTGTACGGCAGATCTTTGAGGTATGGGTGTCTGCAACTTCCTATCGTCATTCTGGAAGCTCTCCTTCCATACCCTGCCCTTCCCTTCTTCCCCCACCACCCCAGGCTAGCAAACTAGCAGTCAGAAATTTTTAATTTCTTGTTTGGGAATCTGTCAGATTGACTCTTTAAAGAGAAGGACAGTGATAGACACAGAGAATCAATTTTTATTGAGTTTTTCACATGGTTTTCATTGCTCTGACACTTAGTTGTGTATGTGGGTGCTGGGGTTTGAACCCGTGTACTTGCTCATGCTGGGCAAGTGCCTTAAACACAGAGCCACCGCTCCAGCCGCTCAGATGGACTCTTAATCAACTTGAAATGCCAAGTACTTTTACTGGAACCCAAGCAGACAAAAATATTTGAGGGGGGCGGGGGTACTGTTTCTCTCTGGAAGTCTGGTCCCTTCGTGATGTCACACAAAACCCATGTCTCAACTCTCCTCCTGCAGGTTCTGATGAGGAGTACATTTACATGAACAAGGTGACCGTCAATAGGCAACAGAATGCTGAGTCTCAGGACAAAGGTACAGGGCTGGGACGGCTGGCTGGTGGGAGGGGAGGGAGGTACAGGGGCTGGGCTCTGTCGCCTCCTTCCCAGCCAGCACACAGACAGGCCTGGAGGAGTTATTTTTGGAATAGCATTTTAGTTGGTGGTATTTTGGGATGATGTATTTTCGGATATTTCAACGGGCCACCACCTCCTTGCCCATTGAGTGAGGAATCTGTCTCCAAAATCTCTCTTTCTAGCATCATCCCAAGAGCAGGAAGTCGTAATTCAGATGTTCTGGGAGCACAGCTGTGTGTGCTGCTGAGCCCACAGTTCCAGTTTTGTGTCTTTTGATAGAAATCTGTGCGGGGGGAGGGAGAAGAAATGGTGTGAGCAGCTGTCAATATTGGGAGATGAGCGAGGGACTCACATGAGCAGACGTTTTCTCTTTTACTGGAAGATCCTATGGCTTCTTCCCAGCCCTGCACACTTCTGCTCTCTGCTTTTCTTTCTCAGCCTCTGGTGTGGGCCTTAGAGACCCTGGGGGCCCCAGAGGTTTGCCCAGCTGCCCAGTGGCAAAGGAGGGGGCATAAGAAGCTCCAGCTCCCAGCTCCCAAGCCTGACACAGATGACAGGGGTTAGAGAGAGGTGGATTCATAGCTCCAGAGCGCTGAGCCTGGGTAAGGCTGAGGCAGTAGCCACCAGAGCCCAGGTCAGTCCTGCCAGAGCTGTTGTCTGGAGCTGGCTGGCTGGGGTGCAGAAGAGCCTTCCGAGCCTTTCCTTACAAGGGCACAGAGGGGTGGTGGCCTAACTTCTTCCATGTGGTCTCTGAACCGTCTCCCCTCTCCAAATCTGGGACTGCAGACCTCATCCTGGTGACAGCTGCCACTCTGCCCAGGGTCGTTCACCTTCCGGGTCAGCTGTGGGAGGAAAGAGCCGTAATCATAGGGTCCATGCAGAGAGCAGCTCAATATAGTGACTGTCAGAGGCCACTCTCCTCGCTGCAGCTCTGTGGCTGGGCCATTTTTGACACGGGGTAGGTGGGTGGGGGCTGCGGAACCTGCCAGAAACCCCAAGCTGGTTCCCTCTGAGGATCTGCTCAAGGCTGGGCACAGTTGAACTCTATTCTTGGAGGAGAAACAACTTTGGCTCTCGGGACAGCCTGCCTGGGTAATTAGCACCTGCTCAAATAGAGCCCATGGTCTGGGATGATGGGCAACTAGACATTCCTGGGTGATGAGGCCTTGCCGTGAGCTCTTGCTCCCCACAGGGCCTGAGGAGCAGGTCCCGCTGAGCAATGGAGGGCCTGGCCAGCACACCTCAGCCCCTCAGAAGAACCTTCCAGACCTCCCACCACCCAAGACGGTAAGTGCCTGCCCAGGCCCCAGTTTCCCTGCCTTAGGCCCCTGGAACCTCCACTCATCCTCGGAGGTGTCTGTCCACCAAGTCCCTGGCATTTTCTGAGCATCCTCTGGGTGCAGGGCTTTGGGCAAGGAAGAAGAGCGAAGGAAGCCTCCACAGGTGACTTGACCTTTTCTCAGGGCCACAGTGTTTCTGATGCTAAGGCAATTGCATGGGGGAGATTTTACAGGTGACTTTCTCAAGTGTCACAATGTGTCTAACATCATGCAAGACTCTGTCCCCAGAGTCACATGAGAGGCACAGCTCCTGGGTTCTGCTGCCTGGGTCCTGCTGCAGGCATTCTACCTCCCCTACCCCTGGGTCTTTAGTGATGGCCGCTGCTTCATCTCTCAGACTAGGCTTTCCCTAGGCAGGCTGAGGCACCCCACTGCTCTTCTGCCCCCACCCATTTACCTCCATGGCTCCTGCCACTGTTGAGATAATCTTTTTATTATTTGTCTCCTCCACCAGATATAAGGCCCCCAGGACAGGGGCCATGTTGTTCATTTACTATTTCACATCCAGTGTGGGCACACAGTAGGCCATACGCAAATAGCTGTTCATCTGGATGATGGTGAGTGGATGGGTAGGTGGATGAGGAGAATCCTAGACTTATACTGACCTGGGTTCAGATTGCACTAGCTCTTGGACCCCGGAAGGTTACTGAAGGTCTCTGGCCCTTCATTTCTGAATGTTGAAGGGTTGTCGGCATCTGTCTTGAAGCCTGGGCTGAGGGCGTAGGCTGCACAGTGCTGTGCGGCTTGCTGCTGCAGGTCAGTGAGGTGGGCAGCAGTGTCCGTGTGTGATGGGTGAGGAGCCCGAGGTCTCACAGTGGAAGGATCAGATTTGAACCGAGCTGTTTCCCTGTTCCACAGGGCAGGGCTGGGGGGCTTCCTGGAGCAGTGTAGGGTCATAGCTGGAAGGATTTGTGTAGGAAGCAGAGGGCCCTGGGGGTCCCTGAGCTGATCTTCAGGCTCACGACTCTGCTGAAGGGGTCCCAAGGCAGCACGCTCCTCCAGCTGGAATAGGACTCCACTGCAGAAGTGCAGTTCTGGAGTGCCCAGGACAGTCCCCATCACATGAGGGCCCTCACACTGGGTGACAGCTGGTGTAACTGTCTAGGGCTGGGTGAGCTTGATGGACTGATCCTTCGCCCCTGGGTGTCCCCATGATGATCCCAGAGACTGCCCTTCCCTGAGCTCTCACTCCACTCCCTGCACACAGACTCCCACCCCCACCACCCATAGAGGGGTGGCTGCTGATGTCATGGTTTTTCATGTGGAGAAAGCAACTCAGAGGGTTAGGACCACTGGTCAAGGCCCCACAGCTGGGCCAGGATTTGAATGCAGGCTTGTTGTCATCTCTGAGTGGCAGTCAGGGTGGCTTCCTTCACTCTTGCACCCAGCGCTTTGGGGGGGCTGGCGGGGCGTGCATCCCTCCTGCTCTCCTGCCCATCGCTGATGGCTTTCACCCTTTGAGAGAAGCTGTGTGTCCCATGCTTGCACTCTTGCTGGGTAATAGTGGTGGCTCGGGTCCAGGGCTAGAACCTTCCTGTCCTCAATCCAGCATCTGGTTCTGATCCAGGCATCCTGGGCATTTGCTGAGTGTCAGTGCCCTGTCCCCACACCCTGGGCAACTGGGTTCGTACCTCGTAGGGTGAGGGGCTCACCAGACCACCTCCCTGGCATGGAGGCGGAGTGTTCTTGAAATCTGTAATTTGTCATCCCTGCCACCATCCCTGAGCTGCATCCCCAGCCTCTTTCATGTTTTATTTTGAGAGAGGGTCTCGCTAAATTGCCCAGGCTGGCCTCAAGCCTCCCAAGTCACCGTGAGGACAGGCCTGCACCACTGAGCCCAGTCAAAATCTGTTTTACAAAGTGAGACCAGGTTATAGGTTTTTTGTTTTGTATCATTTTAAGAGAAAGAGGGGAAATCAATTTTATTTATTTATTCATTTGGGTTTTGTTTTCCCAACACCTAGTTGTATACATGGTGCTGGGGTTCGAACCCAGGTCCTCGCACATGAAAGGCAAGCGCTCTACTGCTGAGCCCTGCTCCAGTCCCTGGGTTACAGTATTAAACTAATTGGTTGTGGTGAAGCCCCCAGTCCCTGGGATCCTGGCATGGTTTTCACTCCGTTGCTGTCTCTGCACCATCTGTATGGCTTGAAGGGCCTCTGAGTGAGGTGACAGATGGAGAGAGGACAGGGAGGCAAGTGGCCCCTCCACAGAGGCTTCCTGTAGCATCCATGACTGGGGGATGCTTGAACAGAGAGACTTGTGGCCATCTGGGAAAGACCTGGTCCTAGAGTTGGGGAAATGTCACCTCCCAGGAATAGCACAGTTGCTGGGGGCCTTTTGGAGGTGTGGCACTCCAGCCTACCAGCTGACTTGACAGTGCCCACTGGCTCCCTCCCCACCATGACTTTCTCTGCTAGAAGGACCCGGGGCGTGTGGTCGGAAGCTCCCTCATCTGGGTCCCTCCTCGCTCTGTCCTGGGCACCCACTGCCACCCTCAGGGGTTCCAGGCATGGCGTGAAGAGGTTCTCCCCTGCCTCCCCCCACATGAGCACACGTCTCTGCTCCCTTGGGCCTCTTCCGTCAGGCCTGGGCTGCAGCAGCTGTTACTTAGTCCAAGGGCCCCAGAGGAGTGGTGCTGGAGCAGCCAGAAAGACGATGAGAACCAGAGTCACAGCTGCCTCATAGGAGGGAGCGTGGCAGCCCCACCCCAGGGGCTGTGCCTGGAGTGACCCTATGGCTTGCCTTCCTTGGAGAGAGCCCCTCCCCTCCGACCCTGACCTGTTGCATCAGGCTCCACAGGGCTCGTCCACCTGAGTGCCTGTCACCTCACCACTGCCACCCACTCCAGTGGAGACTAGATTGCCTGGGTCCTCAGTGCCACTGGCCAGACTAGGCTGTGGCCTCCGACCCAGGCTTAGGATGCTTGTTAGCCAAAGCCCAGACTTGATCCCTCACTCCAGCCCCCGCAGACTCAGTGGAGGTCAGGCCTATCCAGCGACAGAAGGGCAGCCAAAGGTCTGGAGCAGCCCCGTGGGTGTGGACAGTGACTCAGGCAGCTGTCTGCCCAGCCAGGTGCTGTGGTCACTGCAGGAGACACAGATGTTTGCTGGCCACTGTTACCTCCTGGCTGTCACAGTCATCTCCACCCATCTCCCCTTGGGGGCCTGAACACGCGTTGGTGCTGTAATCAAGTGAGCTGCCCTATGGGGGAGGCAGCTGACCCCCACCACAGGCCATTGCCACAGCCACTGGCTACTTGATCCACTGAGAACTTTCTGCAGGGCATGCACTCTGGGGCAGGTTGCAGAGATCTGCAAGGGTCCCTCATGTCATCTGAGCCACCCCTCATCTGCAAGGGTGTCTCGTGTCATCTGGGCCACCCCTCGTCTTCAGCTCTTCTGTCTTGTCACAGTCAGGGATTGGAACTGTGCCCCTGGCCAAGTCTCCCTGCCACCCTTTAGTTAAGTGAAGGTACTGCAGCACAGCCGCGGATGTGGCAGGCACTGTGTGAGGTGCTTGGGCTGCGCTGCAGCCGTGGAGCTGAACAGTTGAGATGAGAGGCTCCAAGTGGCCCCCAGATCCCTGAGATATTACTTCTTGGCCCCTTATGAAAACATCTGTGCACCTCTGGTGAATCCCGCTGAGCAGAGCAACTTCCTCCAAAGAGTCAGAAAGTTCTTCCCAGTACTGATGTCAAATCCCTTCTGCATCTTCATTCAGTACTCACCGTCTTCATCATTATAGTGATGTGGTACTTCAAATATCAGCCCTTTCTCCAGCCCTGGGAGATTAGGATCTCTCTCCTTTGACCCGTGACAACAGTGTCTGCAGTTACAGGACTGTCTTCTGAGTTCTTATGCAAATCCTTTCTCTTTTAACTTGACCTTAGTGCTTTTATCCCCAGCAGCCTGGAGAGCTGGGGCTCTGACCTGTTCCTCTTTAGCAAGGTGAGGCGGAGCTTGGTATACACCAGGTCAGGCCCAAACAGTCCCCTTTGTATCCTCCCAGAATACACTAATTTGTCCTCCACCAAATACATACACATTGAACTTCTCCATTTGATATTTTTGCATTTTGTTTTCTTAGTTTAATAGAAAACTAATATTTATCGAGTAACTAATATTTCTGAGCCCAGTTTCATCCTCACAATGATCCCATGTGACAGATATTTCTATTCCATTTTATGATGAAGTCCAGATAGGTCAAGTTGATTGTTGATAGTCACTCAGCTAGGATGTCAGGATTCAAGCCTGGCTCAGGATGTGGGATTCCTCACCACTGTCCCATGCTTTCTCTCTCTACTGATCCATTTACAGTAGATTTTTCAGCAAGGCTTTTGGGAGACTCAGGAAATGCTGCATGGTACTGTACTCTAGACAGGATGGTCAGTCACTAGGGACAGACCCTGGTGATGACTCCAGGGGGGATTTCTGAAGAAGGGTCATGTGCTGTATCCTGACCATGGGATCCTGACCCAGGTCTTGGATTCCCTAAGCATCTGTTTGGGGGACCCACCTCTTCACACCCCCTCAGGGGGAAGGTTCACACCCTCTGGTGGGAGGGGGCTTCTCAGAGGCTGCAGCTGGAGACCCTGGCCAGCTCAGGATGCAGGAGGCCAGGACCATCTGGGGAGACCATGCTGCTGTCCAGAAGAGGGCTACTTTCCCCTTGGACTCAGGAACCCTGCTATAGAGAACATGGTCAGGCCTACCAGGTGGCCCTTTCTCAGGCTGCTGGCTAGGCAAGTGACAGGGACAGCTGGGACAGCAGAGATTACTCATGAGCCAAACAGCTGCAAGCTGAAGGCTAACGCCCACAGCCCTGCTTCTTGGGAAGCCCTGGCACTCAGGAAGGAGCTAGCCTGAGGGCCAGTCACACCTGAGTCCCACCAGCCACATGCCCAGCCCCATAGTACCAGGTCAATTTAAGAGATGCCCAGATTATTCTGTTCCTTGCTGTGTGTGGTATCGCACCCTCAGGGGAGGGAGTCACCCCTTTCTGGGGCTGAAGGCCTTGGAGCCATCTCTGGGCTTGCCCAGTCTGCTGCTCAGAGTATGGAGGCTCAGCAGTTACAGTCTGGCCTCTGCAGATCCTCTCATGGAGCCCTGTCTCAGCTGGCAGGATAGCAGTCCAGAGATTTGGCTCCTGTCACATCAATTTCCCTCTTTGCCCAACCTGCCGACCCCCACGATGATGACAGTTGTCTCCTTGTAGTGAGCCAAGTCTGCAGGAAACAGTGTCTCATTGAATGCTCAAAAGCATTCTTTTTTTTTTTTTAAGAGAAAGAGAGATAGTGAAAGAGAAAGAGAATATCAATTTTTATTTAGTTTTTTTTTTTCATGAGGTCTTTGTTGCTCCAACACTTCATTGTGTACATGGTGCTGGGGTTTGAACCCATGTCCTTGCACATGCCAGGCAAGAACTGTAACTGCTAAGCCATGGCTCCAGCCCCCTGGTATGATTCTTACCTTACTAAGAAGGGAGGCAGGGCTTGGAGAGGCCTTGGAGTACCTTAGGTTGGGGTCCCTGCTTCTCCACGCTGTCCCCTCCTCCCTGGGTAAAGCCGGATGGGCACTGGTGTTTCCTGACATCCTCCTCCTTCCACCCAAAGGCTTAAGTCTGAGCTTCTCCCAGTGCTCCATGTCCGCAGATGTTTGTTTGACTTGTTCATGCCGCAGATTCCAGAACGGAAGCAGCCTGCCATCCCGAAGATCGAGTCTCCGGAGGGTTACTATGAAGAGGCTGAGCCATACGACACGTCCGTCAATGGTATGTCCCAGCGGCTGGGGCCTGGAGAGGGTAGGGTCTACCTGCTCTAACCCAAAGGTTAGTGCCCACTCACTGGAGGAGACCAAGTCCCTCATCCCAGGCTGGAACACAGAAGGTCTGCCAATCCCAGAGAAAATAGTCCAAATCAGTAGATGGTCACAGAGCATTCACCCTTTGGTCTTCAGTGTGCTGCCGAGATCCACAGGGACCCAGCCAGCCTGGCAGGAGGGCTAAGGTGGTGCACGATGAGCAGGCATATCTTGTCAGGTATCCTCTGTGTTCCCACCTGGATGTGGCTGCATTCATTCCAGAGAGGTGATGGAGAAGGATCTGTTGGCCAAGAGGCGTGGGGCCCTGGGAAGTAGTAGAATAGAAATCAGGGACAAGAGGACTCAGACTCAGTGGAAAGAAGATAGACTCAAACCCAGACTACACTGAGTAGTGATCAGTGTTAGGATGGGAAACAGAACTGGGATTAGATTGTGGCAGGAGGGGAGTGACCTCGGATAGATTCCTGAATGCTGTGGGGAATGAATCAGGTGATACCATAGGAAGAACTTTTCAGACAGTGAGTCCAGTATATGCAAAGGGCCTGGGCAGAGGCCAGCATGGCAAGACAGGGTGAAGGAGGCCAGGGTGACAGATATGGAGGGGCTGCAGGCCTTGGAGAGGACTTTGGTTTTGCTTTGAATGAACCTGCAAGCCTTTGGAGGGGACTATTAAGCAACTGACCTAGCTTAACCTGGACTCTGTATCAAGGTGCCATGCAGACTGGGCTCAGTGCTGGAACTGTTCATTCTTGGCCAGTGTCCTCAGCCTGCAGAAGTTGGATCAGAGTTTAGCTTTCCATTACCATAACAAAATATCTGAGAGAATTAACTTATAAAGAGAAAAGAGTTAGTTTGGCTTGCAGTTCAAGACTGGACATATCCGTTGCTTTGAGAGCATGCTGGAGTGCAAACTGCTCACTCAGGGCCAAGAAGCAATCGAGTGGAAGAGGGAGGGGCAGGGTCCCTTGATCCCCTTTGAGAGCTCATCCCCAAGGCCCCTCCTAGAGGGTCACAGCACCGCCCAGTAGCACCACCCTAGGGACCTTTGGGGGACTCAACATCCAACCTGTTGCACCTTCTTCCCTCCTCTTTCCTTCCTTTGTAAGTGAAAGGGTTTTGAAAGCATAATAAAATTTGCAGATACACAAGGTGAAGGTCCCTGCGGTGGGAACGAGCTTGGCCTGCGACTTGGAACCACGTCAGATTCTTCTCTTCCTTACGCAGAGCCTGCTGCCTCCCATCCCGGGACTGTTCACACTGAGGGTATTCCGAGAGGCTGCCATTGCAGGCACACGTCTCTGAGCTTCAACCACTGAGCTTGGGAGGTGTGGCCGAATCACCTGCTCAGGTGTGATTTCAGACTGAAGCGGAGGGTGCAGGGCTGCTGTCTGGGCACAGCCGGAGGGCGGAGACAGTGACTCACCGCAGTGAGCACCTTTGCGCCTCTCAAGCCTGTCTCTCCAGGGTGGCCTGTGCCAGCTGGGGCCTGCCTCCCAGACGCGCCCCGGGCTGTTTGTGGGGCAGACGCCTCGTCTTGACACAAACAAATGGTCAGAAGGACCTGGCTCCTTGGCGTTTGTCTCTTGCCTGCAAGTTCCTCTGTTGGTTTTAACCAGGACTAGAGAACAGCTCCAGCTCCCCCTGGGGAGTGGGTCAGCTAAGCCCTGGGGTGGAGGGAAGTAAGCTGTGGAAATCCACAGCGAGGTGGGCAGGAAGAGTGCCTGGTCCCTCCTGCCACTACGATGCCTGGGGATGGCCTGTGGAGAAGTGGCCACACATGTTGCAGAGGGCTCACCCGCCTGACTAGCTGCTGTGTCCTCACTTCCCCTGTTGTCCCCAAACCTGCCTGGGCAATGGGATGTGCAGGTTTCAGCAGTGAGGAGGAGCACTGGGCCCCAACCCCTTCCTCTAGTTGGCCGACTGTGATTTTGCTGACTTCCTGCTGCAGGGTCAGCTGCTTGAATTCTTGTCCTGCTTCATCAGCAGTGTCCCCTTCTCCACTGGGTCAGGGTCCTTTCTCCAAGTAAACATATGGTGACTGTCGGGATAGTGACATTGGGGGGTCTCCTTGCCCAGGACATTGGGGCCTTCATTCATGGTGTCTCCTGCTGGGGGCATGCAAGCTACTGTAACAAGTGACTCCCCAGTGTCGATGTATAGTGACAGGACACAAGTCTGCTTCTCCTTCACAGAGCGGTCCACTGAGACCCAGGCTCCTTCCATGTTTGTCTCTCTCTGGGTCACTGAATCCTTGGCAGAGAGAGCAGAGAAACCCCTATGTGTTCCCTAAAAGCAGCAACCACAGTGACACCCACCATTCTGCCCACATTCCATTGGTGACAAGTAATCACACAGTCACCTCTGGATACGGTGAGAGCTGGAAATGATGTCTCTGCTGTGCTGTGCCATCCCCTGACAAGCCCAGCCCTCATGGGAGTGAGTGCCAACCTCCGTGAATAGGTAGCCTTGTTGCCACATCTGGGTCTCTCTGTTGGGTATGTCCCTCTCTTGATCCTCTCTCTTTCTCCTTGCCTTTGTGCTTCTGGACATCATGCAGGTCATTCTGGCAGATTTCTCCCTGCTGGAGTCCCCAGATGGGTGCAGGTGCCCGAAGGAGTCATTTACGCCACGATCACCTTGGGTACTGCTTGTCCCCAGAAATGGAATGCCAATGATTTCTTGCCTGATACCTGGCTCTGAGAGATGGGTGCATGCCCCTAGGATGGTGCTGTCCTTTCCTGTCCTCGTGCATGGGTCCCGCGTGTGCATGCCATGTGCTGTCCTGCCAGAGGCGTGATTTGCTCTGCCTTCCACAGCCCCCTGTGGCATCAGGAAATAGGGATGAAAAATTCAGAGCATGCGTGGTTGTTCTGCCCTTGGCTCCTAAGGATTTTGGGGTGCAGTTCTGATGGAATTACCCAAACATCCTGCCTTTCCTTCTTGCTCACCCTGCACCCCCTGGAAGCCAACAATCTGTTTTAGGAAAATCCTACATGTGTGGTGGGCGGTGATCCCTCATAGGGATAAATGAGACCGTTAATCCATTTGCCCTCGATTTTCTCCCAGCCTCTGCAGGTACTGCGACTGGCTGCCTCTTAGCTTTCTGCTTCCAGGGAGGAGACCGCAGGTGTCAGAAATCTCTGTGAAACACGCAGGGCCACTTCAGGAGCACAGACCGGGGCTTTCTCCAACTTCACACTGTGCTCCGTAGCTTCCCATTACTAATTTTGCTCCTCAAGGAAGAATCTCAGTGACACTGTATCTTTCTCTTCATTTCACTTTTCGTACAGATAATGGCATGTTGACCTTGAGACTTTTTAAAAATCACCCTGATCCCACCTCCCTACATTCCAGACCTGGTCTGTTTGTGTATAATTTTAACTGCTTTCTCCCCCATCACATCTCCAAGAGTTTACTGGGTTGCAGACTAGTTTTGGAACATTTAATTGGTTATGGTTGCATGGGTGCTCCCAGTCCCCTTTGCTGACTGCTGAAGAGCACTTGGATGAACATATTCATCAGGCTGTCCGAAGAGCGAGGTGTGAATTTACATTGCCATCAGCAATATGAGAGCGCAGGGTCCCCTGCTGGGTAGTGGTGATTTTACATCTTTGTCCTTGGGTATAAAATTATAAAGAGTGTGGCCTGAAGGAGGAATAATACCACACTGCTTTTAAAGAAACCTGATATTAAAATATTTTGAACTGTTATTTTTAGAAATATTAAAACAAAATATATTTACATTGGCACTGTCCTTAGAGCAACTGTTGGAGTGGCTCCGCTCCATTTTCCTGTATTCTAAGTCAAATGTGGTCTGTTTCTTTCGTATGCAAGAACCCAGCTATTAGATAGGACAGGGGCTTCTGGAGTCTTCTAAGAAGAATTAGGTGTCTCATGGGCTCTCCAGCCATCAGGAGGTAGCAAGTTCCCTGTCTTCAGGCAGAGGATCAAAGTCATGGCAAACAAGAGTTGTGTGCTGAGCCAAAGGTCTGACTGGGGATCCTGGAGTTTCTCTACCTCATGTCTTGTTCAAGGATTGACTGATAGAGTGATGGACTGCTCAGTTGATCTTCCTCCACGTGGCTTTTTAGTGGTCTTAAATATAGCAGAGAGGCCTGGAGGAGGCAGTGGGAGCAGAAACCAGGGCAGGTGGAGTAGGCATGCATGATTTACGCTGTGCTGAGCTTCCTGCTGTGGCCTTTTCTCTCCAAGGAACCACAGCCCCTTTCCCCAACTTGGGACCCATCCAGGTCCAGACTAGAGGCCCACAAAGCGCATAGCCAGGGCTCCAAGGGCCTTCCCTTCCTCCTGACCCCTAAGGATGAGCGCCAGGCCCGGAGGAACCTGCAGACATCCTCACCCCATTGGCTTCATCCTTCCATTAAGGAAACAGGACGGGCGGGGGCCTGGCTTCCCAGGAGCACACAGTTGGTCTGTGCGACAGCATTTTCTCAGGGGAGTCCAAGGAGTCTGAGAAGATGGAATTTGGGGACGGAAGGGCAGAGACTTCATTTTTAAGTTATTTGTGTTTTGTGGGTCAAAGAGGCATCTGACAGGCTTCTGGAAGGGGTCTGGGGCTGAAAAGTCAGCACTGGCCGTGGCTGGTGGCTGCGGGGCTGTTTCAAGGGCATGAAGAGCAGGAGGGCCTGCTGCCCTGCCAGTGTTGCTTACTTAGGGAGACCGCCTTCCTGGTGGGGATCTGACTGAGCCCATCTTCCTTGCAGAGGATGGAGAGGCTGTGAGCAGCTCATACGAGTCCTACGATGAAGAGGAGACCAAGGGCAAGGCCGCACTCTACCAGTGGCCCTCCCCGGAGGCCAGCATCGAGTTGATGCGCGACGCCCGTATCTGTGCCTTCCTGTGGCGCAAGAAGTGGCTGGGCCAGTGGGCCAAGCAGCTCTGTGTCATCAGGGACACCAGGCTCCTGGTCAGTTCCTGTCTTCTCTCCTTGGGGAGTGAGGGAGGAGAAAGATGCTCCCTGATGTGGTACAGGGGCTTAGAGCCTTTCAATATCAGGAGATTGTCACCTCCCCTTAACCTGAAATTGCAGGATTCTCTGTGCTTTTCTAGTCTAGAAAGGTCTAGTAGTTCTCATGAGACTCTCAACAGGGGCCGTGATCATCACACCTCCCCCATCCATTCTAGCTCATGTACCTTTGTTTAGAGACACATCTTTCTGCCCCCCGGTCCTGAATCACTTCTTGACCAGAGGAGCACAGTGGCTTCCTGAGCCCAACCCCAAGCCCCAGTTCTGGCTACTGCTGTGGTCTGAGCAGCACAGAGAATGGTAGCTATCTTCTCAGAAACTGTAACACTTTGAACTACCAATTGTAAGTCAAGACCCATAAAAGAGCCAGAGACATTACTCTGACAGGATTCCTGTTTCCTGTTATTTTAAACTAAAATTCACAGTTTTGACCTGGGTGTGTGACTGCATTTACTTAAGTCTAGGAGTTCAAGGTCAACCTGAGCAACATAGATTCCTCCCCCCTTGTTTTTATTCCTCAAGAAAAAAGAAAAAAAAATGAGTTCTATGTCCTGACTTGAAGTGACATGGAATTATTATAAACACCTTTTCTTCTTTGGTCACGATGTGCCCTGCTTTGTGCGGATGTTATTTTGGGCAATCCTGTCGAACAACCACATGAAGCCCCCATTTTACAATGAGAAGCTGCAGGTCAAAGCCTTTTCTCTGGTGGAGGAAGAAGGCCCCTTCCTTTCTTGGCTAACCCAACATCTTCCTGGCTAGATTAGATTTAGATTTTTTTTGCTCCTGATGGATCCTTTACTGAGCAAGTCAAGCAAGAAATGCAATACAGAGAAGTGGTAAAAGTCTGTTCCACCTTGGAGAAGTGAGAGTTGTCTGCAGGTACACAAGGTCACGTGCTGCTTCATGATGTCACATCGGAGCACTGTGTCATCCGGCAGTTCCATTGTGTGAGCTTTGCCCCGTGTATGTACACAAGCCAAGAAAGCCATGTCATTAGGCAGTTTCATCTCAGGTTGGGGCCACTGTCCATCAAGGCCCTCCACCACTGATGGAAACATCACTACGTAGTGTTTCATGACTGCATGATTATATTTTGGGAGCCATGTGGAAGAGCAGGGTCCTGGAGCGTCCCTGGTTGAGGCTGGGAAGAAGGAGACAGTCTGACCCTGGGGTACAGGATTGCTGTTTTTGAGGTTAAGGCTCTGGGCCTGCCTTAGGGGGGTGCAGCCTCCTAGTTTTTGGAGTAGATTCAGGCTCTCAGGGCCCCTCCTTTGCAGAATCCAAGGAGGCCAGTCCACTCACTCAACCCCACACTGGCAATAGCGTCTTCTCTTCCAGTGCTACAAATCCTCCAAGGACCACAGCCCTCAGCTAGATGTGAACCTACTGGGCAGCAGCGTCATTCACAAGGAGAAGCAGGTGCGGAAGAAGGAGCACAAGCTGAAGATCATGCCAATGAATGCCGATGTGATTGTGCTGGGGCTGCAGAGCAAGGACCAAGCCGAGCAGTGGCTCCGGGTGAGCAATCACCAGCTGCTGGGACCCAGCTGCTTCCTCCAGGGTTTGCTCTGAGGGGCTTCTGGAATTCCAGCTCCCAGCTCTTGCTAAAGGGTAGAGGGCGATCCCTCCGTGCCCAGGGCTCCCTGTGTTGCAGGGAGTGGCAGTCTGTGTCAGGTGGCCCACTCTGCTGCTGCTGCTTCTCACAGCTTCTCAGAAGCTGGGCTGGGGCTGTGGTTGAAAGCCACTTGCCTTTCCGTTCCTGGTGAGGCCCCGCCAGCTCTCCTATTAAAGAAGAGAGTATGTATCACTGCATTGGCCACCCCAACTTAACCCTGGAGGAGACCAGGCATGTTAACACTCCCATTCTTCAGGAGTAGAGATTACATTAGGTGCAGAGGGCAGAGGTGACTGGTCAAGGTCACCTGGCAAGTGAGTGGTGGCACTGGATTTCAGACCTAGGACTGTTTGACGACAGCATTGGGTTTTCCACCACCAAAAATGCTATGAGGTTTGTACCAAGAAGGGGCCCATAGTTCCAGAGGGGTCTCAAAGCCCAGCAGGGATCCTGGGGAGGCCAGCAAGGGCCAGAGTCACCCTCTCCCTCCTTTTTGCCGCCCAGTCCACTGTGGTGGCCACATTGACGTATTTCTGGCATCTTTTTCCCACCACCTGACTCAACATAACCACCGTGAGGAGCAGACCTGGACCACCTGATTAAAGTGTGGCCACCCCAAGTGCTGAGTACCCCAGATTTGGAGCAGGCAAGCTGTTTTTGTGAAACCACTAAATGTTTTGAGAAACCACTAAATGTTTTGAGAATTCTAGCCAGAGTTCCAGGAGGAGCTAGCAGTTATCTCAACCCTTATTGCAAAATTTCCAGGTGGTTAAAGGCAGTCATGTAAAATAAGAAGGGCCACTACATGGACACGTCTGTGGTTTGTGGGGTTCCTGAGAGATCGTTAGCCTTGAAAGGCTGAGCCAAGCATTCAAGAGCAAGGACTCTAGCTTTGAAACCTGGCCTCAACCCGTTTTAGCTAAAAGATCTTGGGTTGGTTCCTTAACACATACAGAATGCTTAGCATGGTACAGGATCTGGACAGAGTACAGGACACTTGGCCTCACAGATGAGAACACTGAGGCCCAGAGAGTGCAAGGGGCTGGTCTTGGGCTGCAGAGCCAACTGGGACCCAGGGCTCTGAACTGCTAGTTTGGTTTTGAGCTTCCTCATCTTGCCAGGGTCTCCCCTTATGTCTTTTGCTAGCCCTCCCCATCCTTACCCTCACCCACTGTGTACCTGTGAGCTGTGTGCACACTCGTTTATGCATACGTGCACGTGTATGTATCCACACATACACACATGGACATCGTGTGCACATGCACCTCCCTTGCTTCCAGTTCCATTTCCTTGACTGCCCAGGACCCCACTCCCCTGATCCCCAGCCTCCCGCTCCAGACTCTCTCTTGCCCTCTGCCTAAGACACCAGGTCAGCACAGTCCCTGCAGGTGGCTTTAAAGACAAGAGCGCTTTCAGAAACTCCAGCCTGCACAAAAAGGCCTCTCCTCCCTGGTCAGATGGGTGCAGAGGTGACCTGGCTATCAGTGCCTGGCTCCAGAAGCCACTGCCTACCACAGTGTGTTGCGGATGCTCAGCCTGCCGGCAGGGCTCTACTTGGGTTTCTTAGAACCTACCCACCTTCCCTGGACCTCCATGTCCCAAGTCTGCGTAATCACACATGGACAGATTAAGGACAGGGGTGAATGTGCCTGTCCTGTGCTGGGCACTTGACATGGAGTCCCTACAGCTGCCCTGTGGAGGTGCCCCACCTTACAGATGCGGTGGCTGGGGCTTGAGCCCAAGGTCATAGCTAGTCTGCGGACTCCAGCACCTGCTCTCTTCCTACAACACTGTGTCATGCATTCTTTCCCTTGCGGGAATCAGTGTCGAAAGCGAGAGATGCCTTGTGGCCCCTCCCCATTATTTTTCTTCCTCTTTTCTTTGGGTCTTCTGATGTTGAGCCCATTTCCACAAATTGCCCTAGGCAAAGACTGAAAAAGGAGGGTCCTTGAAATTGCCCTAATTCTGTACCTCCAAAAGGCTTGGGGGTGTGTGTGTGTCTGTGTCTGTCTGTCTGTCTGTCTGTCTGTCTGTCTGTCTGTCTTTCTGGGCCTGGCCTGCCAGCCTGCCTTTGCCCCTCTGGGAATTCCCTAAATGGCCCCTGGCTCAGAAGGGGATTGGTGCATTGCTGTTCAGTGAAGTCAGAGCCACCTCTAACCTTTGTGTATCCCCAGCCCAGGCCCTGGGTGCCAGTGCAAAGGCTTTTATTCAGGGAAGGCTGGGGGGAATGGCAGCTGGCTAGTTTGGAGAGCCCGTGGGCAGATCCAGGCAGTTGGCAGGCCTGCTCCAACTGACGTGGAGACTCCATAGCAAGCCCATTGCCCCCCAAATCAGAGGACCACCCTGAAAGCGCAACTGTTTATCTCACCCACAGCGGAACAGTGCCCCAGCCCTGGGTGCTGGCAGGAAGAGGGCTCCTAGGGCTGAATGATGGCTGCTCTGGCCATCTTTGGACTCTTAGAAAGGCCTCCTCACTGACTCCCAGGACTTGTGGGACTTGGAGCCAAGGGCCTGGGCACCCAGCTCTCCCCCACTGTAGCCCGCACAACCGTATCCCCAGACTCCATGCGGGCTGCGACTCAGGTGGAGGTGCTTCTCTGTTCCTGCCAGTCTTCTCCCTCGCCCCTCCCTCTCCCCTGAGCCTGAGGACCCCCGCTCTGGCCTGGCTGTGCATGGTGGCAGGAAGGGCTCTCAAGGACCCTGCCTCATTGAGTGTTCTTGCTTCAGGTCATCCAGGAGGTGAGCGGCCTGCCTTCAGAAGGAGCGTCCGAGGGCAACCAGTACACCCCAGATGCCCAGCGCCTGGGCTGGCCCAGAGTAAGGCTCTGCCCCATTTGGAGGTGGGGTCCAATCTGTCCTTTCTCCACAACAAATTTAAGTGTCAAATTGGGAGCTTTGTTTTTATATTTCAACTAAATTAATAAGAAACATGCAATGCTTGGATAAAAGCAGTAACGTTGGCTTGACAGGAAGATGATGAAGTGGATACAGATCTAAAATATTTCTTGCTGGGGTGGGGGGAGTGATACTGGAGGAAAAGTCACTTTGCCCTACATTCTTAAGCCGGGAGATTTATTTTCTGAAGCTCTTCCTTCCCACATGTTCCCCTGCAGAGCCTCTGGGAGGGGAAGTCGTAATGTTGATCCCCCACCCCCAGAGGGCTCCAGGGTCCATTTGCAGGGAGCCTTGGACTTAAGAGTCAAGGTCAAGGAAATCAGGTGGAGGGCTGTCACCTGCAGGGTCCCTCTGTACATCCCTGAGTATCCTGAGGCCTGGGCACACAGAGAGCAGCCAGAGGGTCCCTCGTCTTCCCTTCCACCCCAGGGAAGGAAGAAAGAGTGCACACAGAGGGCTGTAGCAGGGAAGAGGGCACAGGCCCTGGGAGAAGTGCCCAAGGCCCTGCCAGAGGGACTGGAGAGGGGCTGGTGCTTTTGTGGTCTTGCTCATTCCTTGGCCACCGGCAAGAAATCAAAAGTTGGAGTAAATTTGGGTATCCTTCCCAAATTCTTACCTTCTGGGGGTAAGAACTGAGGGCCTCTCTGCAGTGTTTACTTAGCCAAGCCCACTGTCCCTGGGTCCTGCCTCAGGCCATGCCCATTGATCAGGGCCATCAGCTTGCTTTGCAGCCATCCAGAGTAGGTGGCTGACTAGAATGTTCTGAGTGCTTCACATTCTATTAGTAGCAGCTAATCCTCACCAGCCCCACTGATGCAGAGTTTATCCCTGTCGACAGCCCAAATTCATCTCTTCTCCCTTAAATTGAAGTTCTCAAAGTAACCATTCCTAGCCAGTGGTCCCCACACATAACTCTCTCTCTCTCTCTCCTTTTCTTCAATAGCCAGATATAGCTGAGAAGTACCTGTCAACTCCAGAGTATGGGAGCTCCACAGACAGCCACCCTGAGGTCCCAGAGACCAAAGATGGTAACAGCACTACAGTTGTCAGCCTCGTGGTTGGGAGGATGACATTATTCCAGGGTGACACTTAGCAGTCTGGCTCAACCCTAATGGGTTTTAACAGCCGATTCTAATGTAACCTCCAATTTACAAACCATCATGAAATCCTTCAACTGATAGATTCTAGAAAACGGGAGGAGAGGTGGCCCAATTGAAGTTAAGTTTCATGAGGACCAAGGATGGTGTATTCTGTCTTTTCTTGTTTGCCAACCCTATTTTCAATCCCCTTGAGCCATACAATCTGTAGAATCTCAAGTGCTTACCTGTTCTTATGAGAAGGCTGTGGACCCCTTGAGAGTATGACTTTGGAGACAGCCAATTCTAGCCTGCAGATCCTGGCTTGGGGAGCAGACCTGCATGTGTGTGTAGGCGGATGGGGATGGGTGGCCCTAGAGGGGTGGATTTGCATGTGGGTGGGACACTGATTGCTTCCTCTCTCATCTTGACAGTCAAAAAGAAATGTTCTGCTGGCCTCAAACTGAGCAACCTAATGAACCTGGGAAGGAAGAAATCCACCTCGCTGGAGCCCCCCGAGAGGTCCCTAGAAACATCCAGTAAGAACTGTAGCTGCCTCCACCACCCAGGGCTCATTCGCCCTGCTGGAGCCAGTCTGCAGGAGGGCAGGGGTTTTCAGGGCTGGGTTTAAACATCCCTAGGGATGGAGAGCACTCAGGCCCCCGGTTTTAGTTTGTCTTCCTTGTGGGCAGTCCCTTGTACTTAACCAGAGTCCATCTTGCTGCAGCATTGGATCCTTAGTGGAAACCTGGGGAACAAATGTGCATCCTCCTAGTGTTTGTTAAAGACCATCAGTGTGTGGGGTATGGCAGGCAGTTGAGAGGCATAGTCATGAGACCTTTGGCCCAAGGGAGAAGATGGCTTCACTAGGCCGTTTTTGCAGCCATCAGGACTCAGGGACTTGAACCTTTTCTGCTCTGGGCAGAGATGGCTTTGCGGACAGAGGCTTGCGGGGCAGTGGGAGCTGAACGGCTGGAACACACCTATGGGCAGAAACAGACTCAGCCAGGAACAGGCAGGCTCTAAGGGAAAATGAGAAGCCTGTGCGGCTGGGCCAGAGGCTGTGTATGGGTGCTGCTAGGGTCTTGGACGACATTGCTACAGCCCTCACTCATACTTGAGACAAGCCAAGGTCAGAGGGGCAAATGTGCTGGCGTGAGCGATCTTGGCCCCAAATTGGGTTCCTGGCTGCAGTCCTCCCTGGGGCCTGGAGGCTGTTACTGTCCACCTTTCGGCCTTTTCCTCTTCCTTGAGGGATGATGTCCTACCCCCAGGCTCTTTTCTGAGGCCTAGTTAGGTTCTTTTGTTTGAGGTTAGGTTGGCAGGTGGAATGGGAAAGGCGTGAACGAAGCCTGACGTTTGGAGTCTCCTGCCTCTCTGACCAGGGTGCTGCATAGAGGCCCGGGTTTGTCCACCCTTGCAGGGATCCTTGTCCCTGTGCGTCACTGTCTGGGACACAGGGTTGAGCTATTGCTGGATGTCTGCTCCCTTAACCAAGTATGCTCCTGTCCCCTGGGGGGAGGGCCAAAGAGAACACAGTTGCTCTCCTCCCCAAGACTTGGGTGTTTAAGATCTGAGCTCCTGCCTCTCTCAACCCAGATTTCTCTTTGGTCCAGAGGGTTGTGATGGGTACGTGTGACACCTGCATGAATGGGCCAGGGCTCCAGGTTGTGGTCTCTCGTTCCTGCGCTTTGCTACCATGACATGATGGGAACGAGGCTTGGAGATATTTGTGATCCTGACTGTGTCCAGCACTGGACAGTGTGGGAACGTGGCCCCGTAATTTCATCCTACTGTCTAGGTCATGTGACTTAGGTTCAAGTAGCTCAGGATGGGGCAGGTATTCACTTTGTAAGCCAGTGTGTCTAAGCAGGTGAGGAGCGAAGCGACGTCAGCCCACTGTGCACAGGTGGGAGGAGGAGCCTGAGGCTGGATTGGTTCATCTTTGTCACTGCAGGGACAGTACTGCATTTAGTGGTGGGTAGTATCGACTCAGCAAACATTTCTCTGATACGGGAAAAGGCTTGTCTTCTTTTTGGGAAGCTGGACACAGCACATGCAACCATTTGAGATCAAAGGATGGCATGGTGGGTGCTGGTGTGGGTAGCCTGTGTGTGCTTGGAGCAAATTGGGGTCCCTGGTTGAGAGGACACAGAACTTGGGATTTAAGAGGACAAGGTACAGTTCGTGCCCTTGGGAAGCACGTGTGTGAAGGTGGAGAGGCTGACATGAAAGCAGAGAGTTCCACTGGACCAGGATCCAGGTGTTCTGCTGGAAGGCAGAGCAAGGAGACAGGAACCAGGGAGGGACCGGAGGCTGCGGCATCTGGAAAGAGATGGAGGAGCTGGGCACTGCAGGCTGAGTCTAAGCAGCCAGGGACAGCAAGGCTGTCAGGAAACTGACAAAACTGCAGCTGCTGAGGCAGTGGGGTTCAACTGGAAGCTGGGAGACAGGGTAGGCAAGCTTCCAGCCACAGTGACCTGGATGACCTGAGGCCAGGGTGGGGTGGCTGCCTACCCTTAAAGGGCCTGGCTGCTGACACAAAGGAAGAAAATCTAGACTTTGGGATTCACAGCTTCCATGAAATAGGAAAGGCGTGAACAATCTGAAACAGATGCCAGAAGAGGCCCTCCCTCAGCTGCGTCCCCGCCTGCAGGGGTGTGGCCTCTTTCTCAGCCTCACCCCTTGGGTGTCCCGCTGCAGGTTACCTGAATGTGCTGGTGAACAGCCAATGGAAGTCACGCTGGTGCTCCGTCAGGGACAGCCACCTGCACTTCTACCAGGACCGGAATCGTAGCAAGGTGGCCCAGCAGCCCCTCAGCCTGGTGGGCTGTGAGGTGGTTCCAGACCCCAGCCCCGATCACCTCTACTCCTTCCGCATCCTTCACAGTGGGGAAGAGCTCGCCAAGCTTGAGGTACCACTGGCCTGGGGGAGAGAGGGCAGCAGGGATAGCCAGGGCTGGTGGCTACTGGTCTCCAGGGCTGTGATCCTGCTGAGGGAGAATCCATATAACCTTATGTCATTTTTACTTCCCTTGCTTGTGATTGTTTGCATTTGAAAAAAAAAAAAATGTCCATAGGAGCCAGGCAATGAGCTACTTCCTGAGCTTAGCACAGGCAGAGTATTTATAATTCCCAGAGCTGCCAGAAAGGTTTCTGGGAATCAAAAGGGTGCTAATTTGTATGTGTGTCACCAGCCAGGAGACCCTGGAGACCCAGTACTTAAAATGACGATTGTCAAGAGCTTATCTGGGGAACAGGATTTGCTCTGTGATACAACTACTTTTCTCCTACTCCCCACCCTTTGATGTGATGTTACATTGACAATAATAAGAGGTGACATAATGCCTTGCCATCAGACCCGCAGGCGGGGCCCAAGTTCTGTATACACACTTGCCCATTAACTCCTATTAGTCCCTTATCCAGGGGTCTGCCTCCAAAGTTTGCTCCAACACTGCCCTCTGGTGGCTAAAATGTGCACATTCCTGATGACTTCCCAAGGACAAGCTTGGATTCATTGGTTCATTCATTTGCCAGCTGACAATTATCTGCTCAGAACCATAATGTGGCAGGAGGAGGGACGGGTGCTCCCTGCTCTCGTGGGACTTACGTTCTAGTTTGAGAGCGTGAGGCTCTTGGGCTAATTACGCAGTTGCTTAGAGTTGCTGCCAACAAGCGAGGTGCGAGCCGGGAATGTCAGAGGGGGGCTGGCAGTGAGGAGGCTGGGAGGCGTGGGCAGGGCTTGATCCTGGCAGCAGTGGGACCCTCTTCCCCCCTGGGTTTCAAAGGAGGTGGCAAGTTCAGATGTGAATGTTAAAATGTTCCCTCCTGCAGCCACTAGGAGAGGGACAAAATGACCCGTCAGGAAGCTGCTGCTATTGCCCAGGGCAGAGATGGTGGCAGCCTGAACAAGGGGACCTCCGTGAAAAAAGTATTGAGAAATTATTCATTTGAAAATACATGGGAGAAAAAACCAACGTCAGCTTATGGCTACCTCTCTATTTAAGAAAGACTGGCAGCTCAGGGCAGTGCCAAAGGGGCAGCTGGTTTTCCTCATGAAGATCAACTGTGGCTTTTACAGAATTCCAGTTTATCTTTCATTAGAAAGGCATTAAACAATGTTGGTATTGTAATAGAAGTACCCAATATGTGCATTTCATTAGAGTGCATTGGGAGAAACACCAAATTCACTGGAATTTAGTTGATAATTTAGTAGAACTGCTTGACCGGCTGTTAGGTCTTTAAGATGTCTTGACCTTATCGAAGTCATAGCAAGGATCCAAGCAGTCTTGTATGTGTGGATTAGAATGATCACCATGAAGTCGAAGGTCAACCTATAGTACATACAATTTTTAATTTTAATAACTTTGCAGGTGATAATTATTAAAAGTTGTTAATAGTTATCACCTTGTGATAATTAACCATAGTTCTAGACACACAGGCATATAAACTACATGTGATATTTTGGAATAATATCCAGGGCATCATAGAGGTGGCATCAAGGTGTCACGGATGGGAAATGTTATTTGGGGTCCCTGAGGATTGGGACATGCTGTTTCAGAGGCTTGACAGACGGGACCAGGATCAGGCAATGGGACTGTCATAGCCTGGTAGGGAGGCCTGACTCAGGTCTCTGGGCCTCCTTCCAGGCCAAGTCTTCCGAGGAGATGGGCCACTGGCTAGGCCTCCTACTCTCTGAGTCAGGCTCCAAGACAGACCCGGAAGAGTTCACTTACGACTATGTGGATGCTGAGCGAGTTTCCTGTATTGTGAGCGCGGCCAAAACCTCTCTCTTGTGAGTGTGAAGGGTTTCCCCTCGTGCCCTCTCCCACTCCCAGTCCTGCTTCTAGCCAGGACCAACCTCTAGTGCACAGCTGGAGCAAGGTGGCAACTGACAGGATGGGGCTCAGTCCTGCTGTATCCAGCAGCAGGAAGACACAAAGTCCGAGGCCAAGGGGCAACCCTTAGGGAGGCCCACCTAAGAGCTGCAAGCTGGGGACAGCTGTGGGCTCTGGGTGCACACTCCCCAGCTCCCTAGGGCAGAGTGGGTACCTTTCCTGACCCTCCTTTTGTCCTTCCCACCAATTCAGCACTTGCTCTGGTTCTTTCATGGGGTCCCCAGCACACCCTGGAATAAGCAGGACAAGGGGTTTTACTTCTGCTTTCCAGATGAGCAAACAGGCAGGAGCAGATGGAGCTGATACTGGTAGAAGCCACCCAAGCCACTGAAACAAAATCCATGTTTTTGCGCACAGAACTGGGCTGGGGTCTGGTCTGCACTGGCCCAGGTGAACTGTAGAATGAAGTAGGAATGGGTCCGTGGCTGCAGTGGGAAGATGCTAGAGCGAGGTGTTAGGAGGAGGTGGCCACAGGATGCTAGGAGGAGGGGCGCGGGGGAGAGTTTTTCTGGGAGGGATATCTGAACCCAAGAGTTCCAGGGAGAAGGCTCTGGGAAGAGAGAAGATGCTCCCACACAACGGAGGCAGGCCTTCGTCCCCAGATCTCTGTGCAGCCAAAGCCTCGGGCTCTGGCGGGTGCACCACCCTGTTCTGGGTGATAATGCTTGCTGTGTCTGGCTGTGTCTTCCAGACTGATGCAGAGAAAGTTTTCAGAGCCCAACACTTACATTGATGGGCTGCCCAGCCAGGACCGCCAGGAGGAGCTGTATGATGACGTGGAGATGTCAGAGCTGACAACCGCGGTAAGGACCAGGAGGGCAGCAGCTCGAGTCCTCCTCCTGTTAGACCCGTGCACCTCCTGGTGGTCAGATTGTCTCCATGATGAGCGGGTTCTAAGTCACCTACAGGTCAGTGGTGCAGACCCCAGGTGCAGCCAGCCCAGCTTCTATGCACAGCCTGGCTTGGGAACTGTTCAGATAAAATATGGTGCTAGGGGAGCGGCGTTATGTGGGGACCTGGAGTGGTGGCACCATTAGCCGCGAAGGTCCATGCTGAGTGCTGAGGTGAGAGATACACAGGTGGCAGTTTCCTGGGCTCTTGTTCTGCTGTGGGGTCTCCTTGCTAACACCCTTGGGAAGGCACTGGCGCTTTCCTCTGGAAAGATGAGGTGGTAAGGGTCAGAGAAGGAGATGCTGTGTCCTGGGTCTTCTTCCTCTGAGCACACAACCAGGCCTCAGTGGGAGGCTTCCTGGGGAGTGAGGCCTCTGGGAACTCCAGTGGGGTGGGGCCCGTGCCCCGCCAGCCAGGGCCTGGGGTAATACAACAAGTGCCGCCTGACTATTTTGCAGGTGGAACCTGCAGAGGAAGCCCCCACTGCTGCAGAGGCCCCTCGTGAGAGTGAGCTTGACCGAGTGTACCTGGACCTCACGCCAGTCAAGTCCTTCTTGCATGGCCCCAGCGGAGGGCAGGCTCAGGCCTCCTCTGTGTCGCCGCTCCTCGAGGATGCAGCAGAGGCCCTCCCTGAAGACCCAGGGCCGGCCCCAGATGAGCCCTGCACAAAGCCTGCAGAAAGCCCAGAGCAGCAGGTACAGGCCAGTCCCCCGCGGAGGGCTGACCACCTTCCTGCGCCCTCCAGCCAGCTGAGTTGTGTGTGCTTTCTCCCTGCAGAGGCAGCTGGAGAGCAGGGAGCCCGAGGAGCCGTCCCTGAGAACCACCACCGTCAAATTCAAGACTGAGCAGCAGAGAATCTCCTTCCCTTCAAACTGCCCTGACACTGTGGCTGTCACCCCAGCTAGTGCCAGCCCACCCGTGAAGGACAGGTTGCGGGTGACCAGTGCAGGTGCCTGTGCTAGATCAGAGCTTAGCATTTTGGACATGGCTCAGAGAAGTTAGCCCAATCCCTGCTCTTTCAGATGAGGAAACAGGTTCAGAGAGGTGAAGGGTCTCGTGTTAAGCCACACAGCAAAGAAAGTGTGGGCCATTTCCTTTTCTGCCCCTGCTGGGTTGGCCTGGTGTCCAGCTCTGATCTTCTGTCTCAGCCATGGGTTTTGATCCTGGGGAGTGGGTTGGGACAACCATCATGATCCAACACAGCTGACTTGGGTCATCCCCTCTGGGTCTATAGAAATCAAACTTGGCAAGAATCGGACAGAGGCCGAGGTGAAGCGGTACACAGAGGAGAAGGAAAGACTTGAGAAGAAGAAGGAAGAGATCAGAGGGCACCTGGCTCAGCTCCGGAAAGAGAAACGGGAGCTGAAGGAGACCCTGTTAAAATGTACAGGTAAGAGGCCTCCGGGTGGGGAGGGCCAAGGCAGGGGCTTGGTTTAGGGGACATCTGGGCTTTGTGATCTGTCACTGGCTGCCAGACCTCTGGACCTGAGCCCCTTCTCCCCTCTGGCCCTGTCTGAAAGGCTGCCATCCTGCAGAGAGACCCCCCTGACCATGTCAACCACACCAGCAGGTCACTAGACTAGTTTAACGTAGAAATCTTTAAAAATGAGATGTTTATGTCTGAAATGTTTTATTTTCACTTCAAACAAACGTGCATTCCTGGGCCTGTCTTTTGATGCTGTGCCAAGGTCTTATTTGGGATGTGGTCCGCTGATTCGTGTCCCATGGCAGAGGCTTGTGGTAGCCACACCTGCAAAGCACCGTCCTTGATTTCCAGGCTTCGCTTCTTTAGGGAATCAAAGTTTAAGATACTTGTGAAGAGACCTGAGGCCTTGTAGATTGTCTTCCAAATCATCCTCATGTCTGACAACAACTGTTTTCCAGCAGCTACCTCTTGTAGACCCTTCCTGAAGCTTTTGACTTAGACTTTGTTATAGTAGCTTTGTGCCCGTTTAATGTGCAGGGTAGCCCTAACAAGCAGACAGGTGTAGCGGGTTTGGGAACAACATAGTTGATTCCTGGGAGGCCTTGGGGGTTGTCACCCTGTTTTTGTAATACTTTGAGATAGACACATCAGGTGGTTGGCCCATTTAAAGTATACAAGTCAGTGGGTTTTAGGGTACTCAAGAGTCATGGAGCCATCCCCACTATCAATTTTTAGACCCCAAAGAAAGCCTGCAGCAATTGCTCCCTGTTCCCCTCAGCTCTCCTACCGCCAGTCTGCTGTCTGCGGCTATAAGTGGGCACCCTCTGTTGCTGCGGTGTCTGTGGCTGGGCTTCCGTTTTACTCGGCTGAGACAGGAGGACTGAGACATGAGCTGATGCAGGTGACCCAGGCTCATCTGTGAAAGTCCTTGGAAACCCTTGAAAACCCTAAGCTGGAGTGGGAGGCAGAGTCTAGGGGCTCCCCCTCCTTTCTCCTACACAGATATTCCAGGTGGGAGAAGAGAGAATTTTCAATATGGTTTATTCTCCTGGCCAATAAGCCCTTTAAAGCCAATGAGAAAGTGATTCTCAAAGTATTTATACTGACTGCCAAATAGCAATTGTATTGCCTTTAAATTCTAGTACTCAAAAACATTGTTGTCGGATGCTCTCAACCACGAATTTTTCCTAACAGTGACTCCCTGCCCTTAGTGCTTGTCCCTTGATGGGACTGACAGTTGATATTTACCGTAAAACCTGGAGAGAGCACATAAGATTTCCTGGTGGCTGTGGACTTGTGCTTGGGACCATACTAATGCACATGGCGCCAACCTTTACTCCAGTAATGGACTCCTGTGGCCCGCAGGTCATTGCTTAGCCCCTGGGGTTTAGAGGAGATGCATAAAACAGGTCAGGCCTCAGGAAGCACCTAGGACCCAGGGCATGGAGGCCCTGTGAGGCAGCCAGAGCAGCCCAGAATCCACTGGGAGCCTCCAAGAGCCTCCGAGAAGAGACTTGGCCTTCCAGTGCAGCCTTCCCAGCCTTGGTGGAATACTAACACAAGACCTGGACTTGGAGGTGGCCCAGTGCACAGAGCTGGACCTGGGATCCTCCTCCAGTCCAGTGTGGCACCCTGGCCTTGGCTGAAATGCCATTCCCTGCAACTGCCTTAATGCTCTCTCCAGACAAGGGAGCCCTGGCCAGCTTGGAGCAGAAGCTGAGGGAAATTGACGAGGAGTGCCGGATTGAGGAGAGCAGGCGTGTGGACCTTGAGCTCAATATCATGGAGGTGAAGGACAATCTGAAGAAGGCCGAGGCCGGGCCAGTGACACTGGGCACCACAGTAGACACTACGCACCTGGACAACATGAGCCCTCGCGTAAGTGCCAGCCCCTCTAAGCTCTTGCAGGGCCTTGTGGACACTGGCTCGGGGGAAGTGGGTCATGTCTCCCTCTGCCCAACCCAACCCTTACTGTCCTCTTGTAACCACAGCCCAAAGCTACCACCTCCACATCCACCCCAGACTGCACCCCAGTCAACTCCGCCACCGCACTCAAGAACAGACCTCTTTCAGTCATGGTCACAGGCAAGGGCACCGTCCTCCAGAAAGCCAAGGTAAGAGGTCACTCTCAGCCTCCTGAAGAGCCGTTACTAAGGTATAGCCCCTTTTCTGATGCAGGCTGTACTTTGTGGCTCTTGGAACCAACCCTGCCTCACTGTGTTGTTTTATGCATCTCCTCTAAACCCCAGGGGCTAAGCAATGACCTGCGGGCCACAGGAGTCCATTACTGGAGGAAAGGTTGGCACCATGTGCATTCAGTATGGTCCCAAGCACAAGTCCACAGTGCCTTTGGCACTGATTAACCGGAAGGTTCTTGGCTTGATTCACATTTCTTACCAGTGAGCCCAAGGACATGCTTCTCTACCTGACCGACTCAGTTAAGAGTGGATTCTACAGGGACAGCTGCAACATTTTCAGACCCAAAAGTCACCCAAAAAGCTAGTGGCAAAGAGCTCGGCAAGGCACGAGGGACGGATCCCATGGCTGGGGGTCTCCCTGAGGGCTAGACAAGACATGGTTTTAGTCTTTACCCCAGTGCTCCGCTCCTCTTTGTTCCTGTCCTGCTGGAGATAGTTGGGGACACCCACTCATAACTCCCTCACTGCTGTGGACTGCTGTGGCAGACATCACTAATCCTTCTCCGCACTCTCCCAGAGCCTCACAATCTTTTAATAGGTGCTCCAGGCAGGGATGAGCACCCAGGGTTTGGAATGCACTACTTGCCATCTCTGTTACTGCTATGCTTTAAATATTTTTTACATTTTTCTAGGTATATAAATGTTGCTACAGATAATAAATTTTTTTGTTGTGGGGGGTGCTGGTATTTGGTTCTCTAGGAATGGGAGAAGAAAGGCGCAAGTTAGGAAATGAGCGTCATCTAAAGACTCTTGTGTCAGATGTGGATCTTGGTGACAATCCCGCTTCGGTAAAGCCTTCACTGAAACAGCAACTCTGAAAAAGGGTGAGTCTGTTTAGAAGAGAAAGCAAGGACTGGAATTCTGTGACCGGAAAGCTTTGGTTCAGAGTTGGCTCTGTACCTTTTTTGGAGACTGGAGTCTGTTGGCTGCAAACAAGACATTGTAGTTAGGGATGTTCTGTGTTTCTGTCTGAGGTTTTTAATCAAGTGTTTTAGGTAATGAAAAGTTTCTGATGTTTAAACTCTGAGGAATCAAGGCCCTGTCCCACTGGCTTTTGTGACTGAGAAGACCTGAACTCCTGACGGCCATCTCTTATCCAGTGCCAGCAGAGCTGGGGGTTAAACCACCCTTGCCATCATGTTTATGCTCTGATGTTCTGATGTGATTAGTGGGCCCAACTCAGTGATTTTAAATAGCATCAGTAGCATCTGTGACATGAATTTTGGGAAACAGTAGCATTTGGGGCTCAGCTGCCTTTAAAACTAAGTAATACTGTATTGTGTAGAAAATCCCATCATTAGGACAGTGAAGTATCTTGAGATCTGTCTTTTTACATGACTGCAGAAAATTACCCTGTGTTTACAGATTTTTAAAGGGAAGAATTATTTAATACAATGCTCTTAGTCCCTAATATCTAGTTCCCTTGCAAGAAAAAAAGTGAATTTTGGTTAGGATAGCTTCTCGCTCTCCTTCGTGCGGGGACAGCATTAACAGGTTGAAACATTTCATCTCCCACTCTTGCCTTGGCTCCCTAACAATGATGGTTCCTGAGAGCTAAGGCTTTTTAAAAAAATTGTATTATCTTTCTAATCCCAGGGCATTTATTTCCTGTGTCGTAAATACTTGGTGGTCTTTACCAAGTGGTAAGTTAGGATTTTTTTAATAAAATGTTCATTGTATGTTGGGTTTTCCTTGTACTTCTTGGAATAACTTGGGGCAGGGCCTGGGTGAACTTCAAAATACAGTAAAAAGTGGTAGAACCATAAGGTGCAATAAGTCAATGTATAGAAGTTAAGTAATAACAACGTTCCTGGCACAAATGTTTGTTTATACAGTGACAAAAAGACAACCTAAGGTCTCTCTTTCAGTTCTGTTTCCTATAGCCTTAGGTTTTCTGTGATAGTCATTGAAAATTCTATATACAGATCTCACATTTGGACAGATGGAAAAAAATCTTAAAATACTGGCAGGCAAGTGAAATCCAACATTTATGAACAAATAAATATAATTTAGGAATAAATGGTTGACTGAAAACATGCATAATTTAACAGTAGATATGGAAAAAAAGTTCTTGAAGTGGGAAAAGCATACCATAAATTTTAATGCTCATAGTGAATACTTGTATTCATCAAAATCTAGAAATAAGTATCCTTCACCTAATAAAGTGACCTGCAGGAAACACAGAAATTAGCACTATAATGGTGACTGTCTTTTTAGTCAAGAAGCAGTTACAGATAAGTGTTTTTCTAAAAGGCCTAGAGAAGGCGATTGACAAAGTAGGTTCAACTTCAAAAGGAAGAGGGAAACCCTTATTTGTAAATGATGTTTCCCTGAATGCCAGAGTATTCAGTAGGGTGACTGGCCTCAGGATCATTCAGAGAAATTTGTCTTCAAATAAATACAATACACCTGTTATCCTACCCAGGAGGCTGAGGCAGGAGGATTGCAAGTTCAAGCCATCCTCAGCAAGATCCTGTCTCAAAAATTAAAATGGGGCTGTGGATGTTGCTCAGGGGTTAAGGTTGAATTCCTGGTACCAAAAAAAAAAAAGTTTCAAAGGCAGAAACTTCAGCTTAAAAAGAAATAAAGGCCTTTAAAGTCCAGGTCATTCAGATGAGGCACATACATAGCCCTAAACAAGACAAAGAGCCTACATGATAAAATTATGCTTTTTATTTTTGAAAAGAGAGGGACAGTAAGAGAATCAGTTTAATTTTTCATGTGACTTTCATTTCTCCAATACTTCCTTGTGTATGTGGTGCTGGGGTTCTAACCTGCAGACTTGTGCAAGCACCGTAACCACTGAGCCACTGCTCCAGCCCCATGATTAGGCTTTAAAGACAATTTCTACAACAGTACTGATCAGCATCCCCTGAATGAGCTGTGGTCCTGTCCTGGTGTTGCCTTCTGATAAGGACAGTAATAACAGGAAATTAATTATCAATAAAAATGTCCCTCAACCCAGTGTGTGGGACACCAGACTAAATTTTTAATTATACCATAATGTTTAAACATTTTTCAAACACCAGAAATCCTGAATTTCTTAAAGTGGTATTTAAATCAAAGTATTCTTGAACTTTCACATGTAAAACAAAAATTTATAAACAACCATACCCAACACCACAAAGTCTCTGGATTTATGTCAGAGCTCAACAAAACTTTCTACCGAAAACCCAACTCTAAACAACATGACCAAGGGGAAGAATTGATTCCCAAATACCACAGGGATAAGTAATTTGCTAGAAAATACTGCGAATATTCTCATTAAATAACACTTTTGGAAATATTTAAAAAGTATTAAAGCCAAACTCCAAGTTTCTTAAGAATTCTACTCTTCTTTGTCCCACTAAAAAGTTTTCAATAAACCACCTCATAATAAACCCCTCTGAAGAGCTGTCAGCCCCAGAGCCCTTTACACAACTGAGCCCTCCCCAGTAGCCAACCAAGTTGGTAAATTGGTCAAAATTTCAGTCTTGGACTTTTTCAGATCCTTCCCAGATTCAGCCACAAATGCCTCATAAGTCCCCATTCAAATTAAAAGCAAATACACACAAGACATCTTTCAGGAAATGAAAATATCTACACTTTTCCCACCTGGAAATACCACTGCTTCATGTTTCAAACGATATGCTGGTAAATCCCTTCAGCTGGGCATTACCATCTCAGCGACATCCAGTCCAGCATTTGTGCTGGGCAAAAGGAACCTCGAACAGCCATCATATTTCCCTGGAGTCTCCATCTCCCCTTGGGGTAGCGGGGAGTGGCAGGTGACACCTCAACAAGTCACAACCAGGTGCATATTTCCCTAGAGTTTGCAGTATCACCATTAGTGATGTCAGCTACTACTGCTTCAAATAGCATCCGCAGTCAGGGTTTCCTCCTCCCTGGCAGAGGCTCAAAGGACCTCCAGAAGACACGCTCCAAAAGGCAGCAGCTTGCAGCTTGCAGGATGCCCAGGCGACTGTACCTGCTGGGTGGGGTGTGGCTGCTGTCTTACTGCAGGCTTTTGGTGGGAGCCGCGTGTCCTGGGTGCATCTCCTCTCAAGACCCCTGAGGAAGGAAGTGAACTCTGAGGACGTGAGCATCTGAGTCCTCTCCTCGACCAGTTAGAAGCCCCTTCATGTCTCGCTCCCCCTCCACACCCCAACTGTCCAAGCAGATGATGCCAGATCCCTCTGACTGCCCTCATCCCCAGCCATCAGAGCCCAACCTGTACCCAGGGCTGAAAACCCAGGGCTCCAACTCGAGCTGTCTGCTGATTTCTGGCTGCTCTTTCAGCTCAGAGTGGGCCCGTAATGCTGTGACAATCCTCCTGTATGTCCTCAACCTGCTGCTCTTCTCTCCGACCCCAGCTGTCCATTCTTGCTCTCAGCTGGTGGCTGTTCTTCCCACATCACCCAGGAAATAGACACTCAGAAAAGAACTGCAGGGGGTCCCACCACTTCCACCCACCTGCCTTCCTCTCCCGAGTCTCCCTCCTGGTTGTCATGGGTTCTTTCCAGCGAGCTTAGCTGTATCTAGGGCACTACATGTGGTACTCATCTGCTTTTTATCTGTCTCCGTGCTAGAATGGAAGCTCTCCAGGAGGGCAGATTTTTATTCTATTTACTGGTGTATTTCTAACACCCAAAACGCTTCCTGGGATGCACAAGCTCCTCCTAAAGTCTTGCAGGTGAATGAATAAATGACAATAGAACCTGCCCGTACTCAATACCATCCCCAGCCCAGCATACAGAGCAAGAGCCCACTCACGGTTCTCGCAGTGGGGGCCCTCCCAGCCACCCCGGCACTCGCAGCGGTAGCTCCCATTACGCAGGATACAGGTGCCCTCGTTCATGCATGGGCTGGGTTTGCAGAGGTTAACTGGTCGCTTGGCTTCTGAAAGAGAATGTGCCCACCTGGTCCATGCTGGGTCCAAGTCAAAGATCCCTACCCTTAAGCAAGCTCAGTTCAGATGCAAGGTCACTGCGATAGGGTCTCACACACCTTACAGTTTAGTGTCTCTGCTGGCCCTAAAGCAATGCTTGCACGGGGCTGGTGCTCCATCCTCCCTTCCACCCAGCCTTCCCACGTGTGATGGAGAGGCTTTATCACAAGTGCTGTGCATGGTGGTTTTACTAGTGTTATCACTGCACATACTTTTTAAGAGGCTGAAAGAACATCACTGACAAAATGAAGGCTTGACGTTGAGCTGGCTTGGCCTTGTTGGCTGCTAGCCTGTCATTTACTACCTGAGTTAGCATCAACACAGGGTCCTTAAAGCACTGTGAGCTTCCTTGAAATGTCATCTGTTTAAACAGAATGCGTAAATCCCAAGTTTGGGTATCTGGGTTAAACACTCTGCCCTTCAAGGTCACATGGGATGGTCATGCCTGTGCTGGGGTTTTACATGACTTGTAGAGCTAGCACAGACGCTGGCACGTGGAAAGTGTGCACTCAGGAGCCGGGAGGAGCTGCTTTCCTTGTGATGAGTGAAGGCTCAGGTGGAGATCCTGTCCTGGTGTGGATTCTCCCACTCACCTCCACATATCCACTCGATCAGCGTGTCGCGGTGGTACCGTAGGTCGGTGTAAGCTGCTGCATGGATCAAGGAGTCCCGAGGACCAGCCAGCCTCCGCAGTGCCTCCCTCAGGACAGGCCCCACACCCATGACCAAGACAGAGATGCCATTGTTCCTCAGCTTCTGGGCAGGGACGGCTGCGTCCTCTGCCCCCCTCCCACCTGTGAGCATCACCACAGCCTTGGGGACACCAGGCCGGGCACCCCTCTGGACAGTCATGACCTTGTCGTAGATGTGCAGCAGGGCTGTGCCAGCTGAACCCACGCCACCCAGGTAGGGGGCCTGGCTCACGGCCCTCAGCACAGCAGCACGGGTAAGGTGGGCATCGAGCCCAAAGGCTGTCTGCACCTGGCTGCCATAAACCACCAGGCCAACCTGGGTCACATCCGGGTTCACATCAAACTGGAGGGCACAGCTCCTCACGAAGCTCTGCATTTGAGCGAAATTCTCGGGTCCCACCGAGGCAGAGGCGTCCAACAGGAAGACCAGGTCCAGTGACTGAGCCTGGCAGCCTGCAGGAACAAGCAGAGTGGCCCCTCATCTAGACCTGGCCAGCGCGGAGTCCACGTCAGCCACACAGTACCCATCCTCCTCCTCGTGGCTACCAACACCCATCCCCAGCACACAGGCAGGTGTGTGAACACCCAGCTGGACTACACTTCCCAGCCTCCCAGGAGCCAAGTGTGGCCACGTGTCTAAGCTCCCTCTGATGGGACGTGACCCAAAGTAACTGTCAATTTCCAAGTGTGAAATCTGCCAACTCAGACTCATGCTAGCGAAGGCGGCTGGCTGCTCACTTTCCTTCTCCCCTTCTTGATGGCCGAGAAATGGTGACCTTGGACCTCAAGGTGGAAGCCATAAGATGGCCAAATCACTTAGCTCTAAACCACATATGAGAGGGTAAAACTTCTATCACATGTAAGACACTGAATTTCGGGGACCCTTGTGATGGCAGCTGCACCTCCCACCACTGAACACCCGCCATGCACCATGCACTGTTCCTGGGGTACTATCATACCATGCGCTCCAATGAACCAAAGGTTGCTCTTGGGGGCTGAAAGTCTATGGGGCGTAGACAGGAAAAGAACACAAATACAAATGGAGGGAGCAGCGAGGACAAAAGCAGGGAACCAGGGGAGGCCAGCAGTGGCCACATGATGTGACTGGGAGAGGGTTCAGGGATTCTCTGGGTAGGTGACACTTCGGCTAGAACTGAAGGACAAGTCAGCGTGAGCTGGGGGGAAAGGAGACCTCCACACAGGGAAAAGGCCTCCCCATCCTGCAGGGACTTCAGAGACCTGCAGGGACCAGACCCAGGAGCTCAGAGCCAGCCGAAGGGGTTCTGGTTTTTAATTAAGAAACTGTCACAACCACAAGGAGTGTAAAGAGTTAGGTCCCCTAAATGTCCTGTTGGGGACCTGGCTGTTATTCTGGAATAGATGACATTAGGTAAAAACCAAGGATCTCTGACTAAAGTAAGGACTGTTGTAAATAATAACATGTTGATATTAGTTCACCAATGGTAATAATGTTCCATATTAATGTAAAGTGTTAACAAAAGGGGAAACTTCTTATGGGGTATATGGGAACCCTCCACTATTGTCATTTTTTTTCCTGTAAATCTATAGCCATCCTTAAACACACACACACACACACACACACACGCAAGCACATGCACGCAGAGGGGCTGCCGTGGGAGTGGGCAGGACAATCATTGTCCTCCCCCTACAGGAAGGAGGACCCCTGCCTCTGGGGAGAGTGAGAATCTGAGTCCCAGGTGCAGCCTCCCACCGCCCACCTTAGGGAAGCAGTCAGGGCACCCATCAAGGAAGTGTTCCTGCTACCATATCCCTAGCTCCTGCCTACCACATGGCAATGCTTTCTCCTGGGGGACTGATCCCCAGGGTGCTGACAGATAGCAGGCCATGAAATCGACTTCATGGGATGTGAAACAGAGCAGGAAAGTGTAAGGACACACCCCCAATAGCGGGGAGGAGCATCATTTCGTGAAATGCTGGCTTCGGTTGTGTCTGCGTGAGCGTGCAGGGTGTGCGCCCTGGGAATGCATTTCTGAGCACTGCTGTTGTCTAGAAACCTGCTGCTTTCAAGCGCGCGTGGTAGACTCAGCTCCTTGCCAACGATAATTAAGAAGGACAGACAGCAACGCCTAAAGCTTGCTGAGTGCTTAGTATGTACTCTGTGCGGTTAGTACGCACATTGCTCATCTTACCTAATCCTCACCAAAAATCCCTCAAAAAGCACCATTACAGGGGCTGGAGCGGTGGCTTGCCCAGCATGCATAATTACATGGGTTCAAACCTCAGCACCCATGTACACAACTAAGTGTCAGAGCAGCAAAAGCCATGCGAAAAACTCAATAAAAACGTTCCGTCTCTCTCACACTGTCCCTCTTTAAAAAAAAAAAAAAAATGCTATTTTTAGTCCCACTTTTTTTTAACAAATTGAGAAGCTACTGGTCATGTGACTGGTATGTAAAAGAGCAGGGCTGTGGTTCCGCCCCCAGCACAGGGAAAGGATAATGGTTAGGTGGTGCCCAGCAGAAGGACGGACCTGCCCACTGACGAGAGTCGGGCGTCCCGACCTTACCTGGCAGTGGCCGGCTGCACAGCTTCCCCTGCAGCTCAGGGATCTGGTTGAACAGGTCCTGAGAGTCTGCATAGACCATCACGTGCTTCGGGCTGCCAGTGATGACCTCCAGCTCAGCCCGCACAGCCTCGCTGCCCACACCCAGCAGCAGCAGCTCTTGGGTCCTCGCGTGCCGCGCTGGGCCAGCCACTTCATCCTGGGAGTGGGACTCAGTGAGCAGGACCACCACTCTGCGCGGCCGGTCCTGGCCTGTCCTGGTGGCACGCCCAAAGCCACGCTCTGTCGCCTGCTGTAAGGCACTGCCAGTCAGGGTGGGGCCGCCGCTGAAGGGGACGCCGTTGAGGCTCCTGAGCAGGTCTGGCAAGTTTTGGTACTCCCCCACGGGCACTGCCACCACCAGCTTGCTGCTGTACCCAGCCACTCCCACGCGGGCCCGAGAGTCCTCACTCAGCACAGCCTGAACGAACTGCTTCACAAAGGCCTTGGCCCGCAGGAAGCCCTCCAGGGCGGTGCCTGCAGAGCTGTCCAGCAGGAAGAGGATGTCGATTCTGCACTCCAGGCTCAGCTTTGGGGCTGCTGGGAACACAGCAACACCCGCCACCACACTGTGGTCAGTGCAGCGTGTAGATCAGCCCCACCCGAGACACCCACTAGGTGACCAGTGCCCGCCAGAGCTAGAGACAGCCGTAGGAAATCTTTGCCTTGAGGCCATGAAGACACACCTGTGTTTGCTTTTAGAAGTTTCCCTGTTTTGCCTCTTACCTTTAGATCTATAATCTATCTGGGAGTGAATTATGAGGTACAGTGTCAAGATTTTTTTCCAGGGGCTGGAGCGGTGGCTCAGTGGTTTCGGCACTTGCCTGGCAAGCACAAGGACCCGGGTTCAAACCCCAGCACCACGTACACAACTAAGTGTTGGAGCAACGAAGGCCATGTGAAAAACTAAATAAAGTTGTTTCTCGCTTTAAAAAAAAAAAAAAAAGATTTTTTTCCATATGATCTCTAGTGAACCCAATATCACCCTTTTAAAAAAGTTACTAAAGTCCTTACTATGTGTTAAGTGTTTTGCTAACACACTATATCACCTTGTTTAAAATTCTCAACCACCTTATGAGCGAACGCTTATAGAATCATTTCAAATTTTTAAAACCAAAAAAGATTGGGGTTCTTTGTACCTCCTCTGTGGAAAGAGAAGGAAAGAGTCTACCCAGAACCAGGCCACAGTGTTGGGCTGGCTCCAGCCTTTTCCTGGGCTCAGCGATGCTCAATTAGCAGCCAGGAGGCCCAGTTCTGCTAGAGCTCCGCCACCAGAATGATTTATTCACAAAGCACGTATTACTTATTCATACACCATGTGAGATGTCAGATCAGTAGAGTATTGGGAAATTAGGTGGCCCTGAAATTCCAGGGCTGATTCTATGCAGTAGCTAGAATGGTGGGAGGTGACTGGGGGGAGCCCAGGCTGCACCTGCTCCCCACCCCTGTCAGTCCTGCAAGTCCCATGCATACGTACCGCAGTTCTCCTCCCCTCCGAAGGCCAGCGGGCAGAGGCAGTGGTACCTGTCTAGTCCTTCTGGGATGCATGTGCCTCCATTCTGGCAGGGCTGGGAGTCACAAGGGCCTATCAGACAGACCAGTTAGAGCCATGCACACTGGCACGGGAGTGAGGAGCGCCTGGGTATGGCTAATAAAGGACACACAGTGGGGGCTTGGTAAGGCCCTATGTAAATCCCACAGGACCGGGCTACTGGCTCTGACACCATGATTACTACAGCTGCTGAGAAGGCCCAGAGGAGCGGGCAGCCGTGATGGGCAGCACCGCACCCAGCTTGCCAAGGATGAAGAGCCCAGGAGCATCAAGCTGACTGCACGGTGTCTTAAGACTCGGGGAATGCTGGGGGCTGACAGGGCCCCTTCTTAAGTTCTGCCCATGGCTGCTCTCAAGGGCCTCTGCAGCCTGGCTCTCAGAACAGTGGGCCTCACATCCTGCAGCCAGGCAGCTCCGCACTCAAGGTGGCCTCTGCCCCTTCCTCGGGCACCTGGATTCACCTCTTCATGCTTCCAGGACTTCATCTAGAAAGGCGCCAAAGACTGCGCTCTATTCCAGTGTCTGGGTGAGCACGGGACGAATGGGTCCGTGCAAAGCCTGAGCAAATGCCCTCCAACAGGGGCCCAGCATTTGCTCTCGGGTGTGAAGTGGATGTTGAGTGATGCCTCAGAGTTGGTACTGCACAGAAAGCACCACTTGTGTTCAGTGGGCCCTTCAGGCCCACTCTGCAGGGGTCACTATCCAAGCCCCTTATCACTGTCCTCACCAACAATTGCTAACTACAGATGAGACCCCCAAGAACAAGCAGGAGCTTCCTATGCTTGCGCATTCCAAGCAGCCGAGCGTGGTGGGCACTGGGATTGGTGATGTGTGGTCCTTTTTGCTTCAAAATATTGATATTTTACTTGGTGGCCACGTCCCTGTAATTAAAGTGCAGACTTTCCAAAGACAACTTTTTGAGGCTGACTCTGGGCATCGTGCTGGGCCTGTTGTCCTGGGAGCCCTGGGGAAATTCCTGGGGGCTCATGAGCTGCAGTTGCAGGCCTTCAGTTGAGTGTCCATTGTGGACCTGGTCCCATGCTAACTGCCACACACATGTGGCCTTGTTTCCTTGTTAGGGCCCCACAGGTAGGAACTAGAAAACTCCCATTTTACAGATGCCGAAGCTGCAGCTCAGGAACTGGCAGTCACATGGGGAAGGTCAGATGGCAAGCAAGGGGCAGAGTGGGGACTCAAACCTAGTCACCCTGGTCCCCAAACCATAAGTCCTCAAACTAACTTCCAAGCAGCAACAGCCCCATTCTCAGTTCCCCCATGCTTCAGAGGCCAGTGATGTGAGACTTCAACACTTTGAAAGAGATGCCAAGGTATTGCCCAATCCCTGGAAGGAAGGTGGCCCCCTGTGGGTGAACCCCCAGCTCTGCCTCCAGGAATGGGCTCCTGCCCCATCAGGAATCGCAAGCTCACTCAGGATGGGCACCAACACACACTGGGGTGGTCCCAGGGAGGAGCAGTGAGGGTGCACATGTCCCCAGCAATGCATGATGGTGGTTGCCAATACCCTGTGCTTGCTTGGGATTTCACAGTGAGAGAAGCCCTTCATGGTAATTACCCACTGAATCTTCACAAGGACCCCGGGTATGCCATCTCCTATTATATAGAGGGGAAAGCGGGGACTCCAGCATCAGGCAAACATCACCCCATTTTTATAAAGGGGGAAACCAAATGGGTATCTTGTCCCGAGTTTGGTGCGGTATGGGAAGAATCGGCAGAGCTGGTGGCCAGGGGGTTCTGTCCCTGCCTCTCCCCACTGCAAGGAGCTGTGCATAAGGGGCCCAGGTCCAAGGCTGTCACTCCATTATCAGTGCAAAATCACCACTGAGCAGGTGAGGAAGGCGAGCCATGCAAGTGTGCTCCTCTGCCTCTGAAATGCCCCGTCCCTCTTGCCTGCCCCAGAGCCCACCCCAACTCCACTGTCTGCCCTAGGACTGTCAATGCTCCTTTACAAACCAGTCTAGCCCCAGTGCCCAGAAAGAGCCAGCGAAGCCAAGAGGCAGACCGTACCTGGGCAGATCGTCCTATAGCAGGTGGCAGGGTGTGTGAGAAACACTCTCTTCCAGCTACAATCCAAGGAAACAGAGGTAGGGATGGAAGGTTTTAAAGATTACTTAAAACACTAAAGCTGACAGAAGATTGCAATGCAGAAGTGGACCAAGACAGACTCTCGTTTTCTTTCTTGATTCTACCCTACCTTTACCTTCAGAGAGCAGGGAACATTTCAAACTGCCCAGAGACAATTTTAAAAAATGAGGGTCATGCAAACTTGCAATCACATTAAAGTTGGAGATGCCTGTGTACAAAATTCTGAACTACGGGACCACTCTTTATGACAGGTTACTTTCTGAGGCCCATGACGTGGGGAGCAGGGGCAATACTGAGAACAAGGCCACCAGTTCAGGCTGTGTTGACCCAGAAGTATTAGTTTCCTTCTCTGGTTCAGGTCCCTCTTTTATTCAGTAACAGTATCAATAGTTTTCTATTGTATTCCTTGGTGCTTTGATGATGAGGGAAGGGGACTGAATGGCCAAGGTGCCAGGCATCTCCTGAGAGGACCAGACCTATCCTTTCACCCCAAGTGTGCTGCTTGTATCTGGTATACACAAGTGTCCATGAAACTCCAAAGCTCAAGAAGATTTGAAAACCACCTAACTCAACGACATCCCAGGTCTGCTTGAGCCCTGGCATTCTGGGTAGCACTACAGCCACCATTCTGGGGTGGCTTCCAATGCCAGGTGTCACCATTGCTACCCTGAGTCCACAGCTACCTGAAGAGAGAGTAATCTCCACCGTGGCAGGCTGAAATACGCTGCCCAAGGTCATTTGCTTACTGGGCCATAGCAGGGCTGAGATCCAAATCGTGACCATCTGACTCCAACACCCATGCCCTTTGCCTGTTGGACCTCACCGCCACCCCTCCTGAGTCACCACGGCAATGGGCCCTGCAGCAGCTCTTCCTCACGTGGGGAGCCAAGAGCCTCCCTCTTGGTTGGTGGCAGTACCAGGTCCAGCCTCGCCTAAGGAGGCTCTTGGGCCTTGGTAAAAAAGTTCTCTAAAGTTCTCCAAACAGGGTTTCATCCAAGATCCTGTCCAGGGCTGCCCATCCAGAGGGCAGGGTCTGTCCTGAGGTAAAGCAGGACAGGCCAAGCGTCAAGTCAGAACTCGGGGAGTTGCTGAAATAAAACATTTGCCAAGCTGCAAGCTCACTCAAGAGAAATCTCCTTCCCTGCAGGTCTACTCCTGGTGATCACATCAAGACACAAATCCTAGCCCAGAAAACTCCATGGGCCCCACCCCTGTCCCGGTGTTGATGAGACTGAGACTGACATAGGCAGCTGTGCCCTCCTGGTCCCCCCAGTGCTCTGTCCCTGCTCTCTTCAACCCCTGTCTCACACTCCACATCTCCAAGTGCTGCTCTCCTCAGCACTGGGGGCCTCCATCCCCACCCAGGTCATGCAATGTCTCTGCCCCCAAGCCACGTGGACAAACCTGTAGAAGGGACACCATGTGGCCAGCACCGCATTGGCCCGCCGCGACCCTCTCCAGCACAGGGCACTGTCAGCAAGCTCCCTGACAGTCTCCAGTGTCTTGCGCTCACAGGGATGAGCCTCAACTCTGCAGTCTGTCCACGGCACAGATGGCAGAGAAGACACAGTAAGACAGGGCAATGCCCCTGGCTCCCCAGGGCGCTGTTCCCAAGGGCCTGTCCCTGCACCTGGCACTTCCAAGCCTCTCTCAAGGCAGAGAAGCAGGGCCCAGGGTCAGTCTGAGCATCTCCCCTGCACATCCTGTCCCCCAGAGTATGCACATGTGTACCTTGTACTTATGAGCGTCACTCTAGCTCGGGAACAGACATTGACGAAGATGCCTAGCCCCAAGCTTCCCATGTTCCTCTGGGCTGGCAGTGGCGGGGAAGTGGCTCTTTACCTGATTGGGGGAAGGGCCCTACCAGAGATGGACCCCCAGCCCTGGGCCCCTCCTCCTCCTCCCCCACTCCCTGTCCCTGGAGTCAAGCTCAAGGATCAAGTCAAGAAACCCAGAGGGTGGGACAGAGGCCAGGGCAGAGGCTGGCTGTTTTTCTTGCCTTTGGGACCCTGCCCCACCCCACACCCTGTTCCATATGGGCAATGCCACTCCCTCCCGGGCTGGACCGTCTTACCTGGAGCCGCAGCGCTGCAGAGGGCGGAGCTGCTGAGGGCGCTGAGGAGGCCGTTGGTGGCGTCCTCCACTTGCTCGGCCAGCAGCACATGCTGCTCCGTGGGCTGGCTGGCCAAAGTGTGCAGCTCCTCCCACCTGTGCCCAGAAGTCCCAGCTGCATGTGACCCCACGCCCACCCATCTCCTGGACCATGGGCACTCTGTGGACAGCCGTAGCAGTCCACTGACCCAGAGGCCACTCTGCAGCAACCTCGTCCATCCAGGATGTGGTTGAGGGCTGAGAAGTGAACCACAGGAGGTCCTCAAGGAAGCCCAGCCAAGGGGTCACCATGTGCATGGGTTAAAATTTACAGATATCCTCACCCCCAGAGCCATTAGCACTGATTTGAGACACAGTCCTAACAGATTGTTGTCTGCTTTTGTAAAACCCATAGCTGACAAAAAAAAAAAAAAACAATCAGAAAGCAAATGAAGGAAAGTAGTTTGAAGTGACAGCAAGGGAAAAGCAAATAATGACAGCCAGTGACAGAAAAATACTGGAGTATTCTAAATGCGGACATCAGCACTCCAAGGCCAGCAATGTGAGGCCATCCAGAGGAAGCTGCCCATGGATGAGAGCATCATCATCAGAGTCCAGCCAAAAATCACATGTGGGTCAAGGACACTAGGACCTGAAGAAAGGACTGAATGACACCAAGAAACCTCGTTATAAGACAATGCAAGAGAAGAATTCCACCATTGGACATTCATCCACGTAGACCAGAATTTGGCAACAGGGCAAAAACTTCATTTATCTCCAACAGTCACGAATGTGAAACCCCCATCCTTGGGTGAATTCACATAAAGTAGGTACATATCTCCCAGTCATCAGCTCAATGCCTGGCCCACCCTCAGCTCTCCTGGCCCAGGCTTCCTCAAAAGCCGCCCAGGTACATCAGATGCTAGCTAGAGCGAAGAACTGTCAGAGAAGACTTCAATTATAATAAAAGGGGGAAAGAGATAGGCACAGTATGCTTTTAAATTTCAGAGCGTCAAGACAAACATGGCAGTGGCTTTTGAATTTTGGTGGGCATCAGAGGGCCTGATGAAGCCCAGGTGGAGGCATCCAGGGAGCACACCTTGAGAACCACTGGCCAACAGGGACCCAGCCTTTCACCAGGAGCAGGAAGGGTCAGAGGATTCCCCCATGGCCATCAGGCCACCTGCACTCCTGACAATGGGTGTCTCAACCTCCCCAGGCCAGGATTGCTGAGAGTGTGACCATGGATATAGCACAGGTCCCCAAACTGTTTAACCCCAGTGCACAGCTCAGCAAGCGCAGATGCTGAGGGCAGTCCTGGAAACTCACCGTACTGCGGCCACACAGCCATTCACGTCTGCTGAATCAACACTTGAGCATATATTTTGCTTATTTCATTTTTCTGCTATTTTATGGTAATTTTTAAAGTATCAGTCTCCAGTAGATTAGGAAAAACCAAAATGACGGGTCCATCACTGCAAGGAGTTTTGAGATGCATCTTTCCAGCTGCTGGCTGGAGAAGAAAGCGCAGGAAGGAGACACGTGTCCCCACCATGTGACAGGTTGCACCCTCAGTGACAAATCTTTGGGAATCTGCTCTCTTCAGGGCACTCTGTGCAGCACCGTGGTGGGTAGGTGGAGAGTCAGGAGGCAAATCCCTCTCTCTTCTCTCAAGGGATTTATTTTCCTTACATTTGAGAACAGAGAAGGAGCCTGTGAAGAAGGCAGTCTGCGTTCAATGCCAACTTCCTGGCAATGAGGACGATGATGATTTATCATCCCCTCCAAGACATGGCACCATCCTGGCTTTCCCTGTCCGACTGGCTGGTGCTCAGTCCCTCCACTGTGTGTGTGGGTGGGGGTACTAGAGATTGAATCCAAGGGTTTTTAAGCACTGGGTCACATCCCTAGCCCTTTTTTATTTTTTGAGACCAGACATCACTAGGTTACGTAGGGCCTTGCTTAGCTGCTGGGGCTAGCTTTGAACTTGCAATACTCCTGCCTCAGCTTCCTGAATGGCTGGAATTACAGGTGCACACCACCTTGCCTGGCTCTTCCTCCTCGTGCGGAACTGCATATGCTGGTCCTTGGTTGGCTCCGCTTGCTACACTTGCTTCTTATGCCATCTTGGGTAGGCTTTTAAACCCTTCCCAAATGTTGCCCTCTGTGCCTGTCCCCTCTTCTATGCCCCAGGTTCTTCCATCATCAGCTTAGCTTCCGTACCGAGACATCCAACCTGCAACTCAGTTGAACCTACGTGAGAGAGAACTCAGTCCTCCTTGCCCTTCCGCGTCTTCACCTTCCCCATCTTTTCAGCAGATCCTCCATGCTCCCAAATGACCGGCCACTCCACCGCTCTAGACCAACCTCCCTCAACAGGGCCACAGCTTCCCCCCTGCTTTGAGCCACTATTATCTCTTGGGCCGGCTGCTCCAAGGCCTTGTACCTACTTCCCCTCCCACTAGCCATCTGTTCTGCACATGGCAGCCAGTGTGATCTGCAAATAGAGTCTCTTGCTCATGACCCTCCCCAGATTTCCCATCTGGTGCGCAACAGACTCCAAGGTCTTGGGCTGGAGGTGTAGCTCAGTGCTAGAGCACTTGCCCAGCCTGAGGGAGGCTCTGGGTTTGATCCCTAGCACCACCAACAAACAGCTCAAAGTCTTCTCCATGATCCACAACAGTCTATGATCTGATTCTGTGCATCTTGGCTACCTAGTTTCTTGTGATTCCACCCCTTGCTTGCTGGGCTCCAGCTCTTCCCCACCATTTTGCTGTTCCTAAAACACACTAAGTCAGTCACTACCGTGGGGCCTTTGCATTTGCCACTGCCTGCCTCCCTGGCCTGCTCTTTGGAAGCCTCTCTGTTCTCATCCCTTGATTTCTGCTCAAAAATCAACTCTTCCTCTGCCAGGCACAGTAGCACACACTGGTGATGCTAGCCGCTCAGGAGGCTGAGGCGGGAGGATTGCAAATTTGAGGCTAGCCTCAACAACTTAGGGAGACCCTGTCTTAAAAAAATAAAAAGGACTGGAAACACAGCTCAGTGGTAGAGCCCTCCTGCATTCCATCCCCAGTAATACACACACACACACATGCATACACACAAATCAACTCCTCCAAGAAGCCTTGACAAACCTCATTGTCTAAAATAGCTACCATCTCCATTCCCCAAAGGTCTTTAAGCTTTCAACTACTTTTTCTCCTTTGCATTTTACTTCTACTAAAATTGTTTAAGTATCCATTCACTTGTTTATTATCTAGTTCTTTTCCTGGAACAGAGGCTCCAAGAAACTCAAGATCTTATATTGTCTCTGTATCCCAAGAACCTAGAATAGTATATAGCATGAGGAGGGAACTTTTATTAATATAGAATAATGTACAAAAACTAAGGAAGACATTTCTAAGTGCAGACACAGACCACAGTCATTTCATGTAATACTCACAATGACTAGAGGCCCGAGGACTGGGTGCCTTGTCCATCCCTAGGGTTGAGAGCCTTGAGGGCCCGTGCCTCTCTCTTCTAGGGAGGCAAATTTGCCCAGCATATGAACAAATGTGGCTGTAGAGGGGACAGCCAGTCACAGCCCCACACACCCCTGGCACCAGGAATAAGCTGTGACTCAGGCCAATCAGAACTGGTGAAGCTGGTCTCTCTCCAGGGTGGAGTGCAAAGGCGTGAGCTGGGCAATGCCTTCAGCCCCAGTGCCAGCCTCCTGACAGCCAGGCAGAGAGGATAGCAGAGATGCTCAAGGGACAAAGAGATTCTCGATGGCACTAGAAGCCTCTGGCACCTACCAACCTGAAATTTCCATCTCTGCCACATGAAACCCAATTTCACACAAAACCAGAGAAAATGCAAATTCTCAGACTTCGAAGGTTGGACACCCTGTGCACTGGAGCCAAAAACAGCTAAGTGAGGAAAGACAGAGCCCTGCAAGGACCAGATCATTTCCCCAGCTCTCCTGCCACAGCTGGGAAGGCTCCCAGCCTTGTCACTGTCCCCTGGCCTACCTGAGGGCTAACCCAGAGCACCTGAGGCACTTACCTGGGAAACCGGACTCCCACGGCAAACACAGTGATGCCTCTTTCCTTCAGCTGCTTGGCCGGCAGTGCCACATGCCCCTGGGACTTCCCATCAGTGACCACGATGAGGAGCTGGGGCACAGAGCCGTTTCTGCCTCCAGGGAACCCTCTGCGCAGAAGATGCTTCAGAGCAAGACCTGTCTCTGTGCGTCCCCCTCTGAGGGCGCCCAGTGGAAAAAAGCAAGAGGAAACATCAGCGAGGCAGGAAGGTAAATAGGGGCAGGAGATGGACCGGCCCCTCTCGTAGAGAGGCTCCAAGTGACAATGCCACCCGCATGGGTGGAAGCGGACTTTCCATGGAATGCACCCTGCTCCTCTGTCCTTCGGTAACAGTGCCCTCCCTCTAGGAGGACATTCTTACTTCCAGGCTGCCGATTCTCATTAGTCTAACATCCATCTCCCATCTCCCCTCCACGTGTCACTTCTGCTCATCACAGCTCAGCATCCTCTGAAGCCCAGAAAGCAATAACTGAACTTGGGCACACCATGTGTTGAGACCTGGGAGTGGTGGGCAGGGCTTTGTGCCAGTCTCTGATGAGTTTTCCAGGATCCAGATCTATGTGGGTCCCACCCAGGTGCAGGGCTGGGTGCTGGAAGGTGGAGCTGTCTGACCCCCTCTGGACCAGCTCCAGTGGGCAGTGCCAAGGGTCCTCTATTTGCTGAGGTCTGCAGGGTTTGTCTCACCCTCGCAGTCCCACCACAGGGACTAGGAGCTGGTCTTGGAACCTCAATAGGATTTCTGCTGAATCTTGGAGCAGAAGGCTCATGCGAGCATCCCTTCAGAAACAAGCCTGCCGGCTTTGGGAATCACCTGGGCAGAAAACTCACTAACATGGATTTTAGGCCACCAAATTGTTCCACACAGCCAAACCTTTCAGCTGATGGTAGCAAGTCCAAACGTGATCAACGGTGTCACTAAGGATGTTAACTGTGTGCTTAAGAGAAAAACACCTGCCGCACATCTCTCAAATGCCGACTACAGATGGGGGAGGAGCGCACATTTTACCCCTAGAGTGTGCTCCATGGGCACAGATGACGCCTGTCTTTAATTTAGCCCTCTTGGGAGTCTACGGTCATTCTTCTAACATGAAAACATCCAATTGAGAGGAAGCCCCGGCCCTGCATTGCACATTGCATGCATGCACGCACGTGCATGTGTGTGTGTGGTGTGTGTGCATGTGCGTGTGTGTGTTCCTGCTTTAACTTGACACTAACAGTGGTTATTGGTCATGCAGTTATGCTGCAGGTCTCTCTGCCTGGGCATCTCTCCCAGCTGGCTCCCCTCCAAGCAGCTACTGAGGAATCCACACTCCTTTCATGTTGTGGTTCCACCTTCCTCTCAGCCCTCAAAGTCCTCTCTGTTTAGCAGAGATGGGAAAAAGAGCATGAAAGATGGGCCTGGGAAGGATTTATGGACCACGCCTAGAACATTCTTCACTTTTATTGCTTTCTATCTTAAACACGTTCTTAAAGGGCAATTCTTTGGGGAGCTCCACTAACAAATGTCAGCAAGAACTGACAACTCCTAGAATGAGACTTCAGCCTACAATATGCAGAGGCAATGCCATCGATTTAAAAAACACTCACTTTTTTCAACCCACTAGTAGTTGTTGTGGATGGCTAGAGGGACGATAGTAAAATGGAAACCAAGAAGCACATGGCATGATCCCAACCTCCAAGGACCCCAGCGCAGGTGAAGAGATGCCAGTGTACGGGCGACTCTGAAGAGTTGTAAGGAGGGGATGCATATGGGGTGGAGCTGGGACCAGGCTTCAGCGGGGACAGATGGGCTGAGTGGGGCCCTGGTCAACCAGCTGACTAGTGAAAGAGACTTTTCCAATCAGGGAAGGGGCGTAAGCAGAGCCATGGTGAGCAGCACCAACTGTGTTTGGGAGCTGATGCATACAGGTAGGTTTTGGCGACAGGTCTATCATGGCAGATTAAAGTGCACTAATTCCAAATGCCACTAATAGCTCTCACTCTGTGCTAGATCATGCATTAGACACCAAAGACAACCAAGTGGCTCATATTCTCATACATACTGCTCCTTCGCCAAAGCTGTATATCTGTAGTCTTCCCCAGGGCTCCCGGAAGGGCAGACCATCTCCAGGTTCAAGATATGACATTAGCACTGAGCTTCCCCTGCTTTCCTGAATATAATCCTTGCAACTACGGTAAAGGTACCAGTATCCTTGTTTAACAGAGGAAGAAACCCCTGCTAAGTACTAACTGCTGATATTTACTGAGCACTTCCCTCATGCCAGGCACTGTACGCATGTACACACACGTACATGCACAGGAGCTTAGCGAAGGTCAGGTGGCTCACAACTGGTACAGACAGGACATGAATCCTTGGCCCTCTGCTTCTAGAGCCCAGGTTTGTAACCAGATGGCTACTCAGCTAGTCAAGTCACCTACCTCCTCCCAGCCACTAGCAGTCGGAACTTAAGTTTAAACCCAGTTGGCTGATTCTGAAGCCAATCCTCTTTCCTCTCTAGGGATCAGCAAATCACAGCCTAAAAGCAAATCTAGCCTGCTGCTCTCTTGTAGATAGCCACTCTAATCATTTGCACATATCTATCTGTGCAGAAAACTACATGGCCTGTGAATGCTTAAAATTGTTCACTACATGAGCCTTTTCTAAAAACATTTATCTACTCCTGATCTACACTCTTCTGCCTAGATGCTCATAGAACTTTGTCTTCCCAGAAGCCAAGGTGGCCAAGGAACACCCTGTGCCTGTACCCACCTGGGCAGTGGCCTGGGACCTTATTTCTCGGCCAGGACTTGCTCTCTCCCCCAGGACATCCCCTGCCTCCTGGAACATCTGATCATCACTGTTCTTCCTGCAGGTTTAAAACTTCAGGACCAAAAGAAAAAGCACTTGTTCTCCATGATCTTGCTTCTCACACAGACCTGCCCTTGACCCCTTCATAGCCAGGCTGTTTTTGTTTTCCTTTTCATTCACCTCCTGCAGGGCAAGTCTTGGGTTCAACCCAGATGATTGATTTTTTATATATATGCTTTTTTTTTTTTTTAAAGAGGGAAAGGCACACACAAAAATCACTCTTTGCCTAAGGCATAGGAGTTTTAGACTCAGCCCAGATTTTCTCAGTGGGACTGGGCCTGTTTCTTCACAGAAACTAGCCTATGTTAGAGAAAAGTTAAATTTCAAGGACAAGAATCCTGGCCACCCACTGCATGGGCCTGATGGTGCCTACCCTCTCCTCTTCTGCCCCTCCTTGGGCCTCTCCCATAGAAACACTGCCTGCTGGCTTCCAACCACAGTCAGGTGAGATTCCTAATGGCTTTAACCTCTGGGAAATCAGAAGAAATACCATTCTTTACTTCTGTGAACCATTTCTATCTCAAAGTCTGAGTTCAGGGGCTGGATCCAGACAGGGAGGTCTGAGGCCAGTGCACCAAGATTTTCCTAATTTCTCTCAAATGGGACCCAGGTTGTAAGCTGAAGACTCACAGGTGGGGTATGTGCTTGCCATGCATGGACTTTTTTCTTTGAAGGGGGATGGAATCTATGTATTTGTTATCAGTGTAGCCAATTGATTAAGAATAGATGCTTATTAAGCTCTATAATAACCTCAACACAGGTGAAGTTTTATATAAGCAGGAGGAACCATAACTATGAAGCTGGAGCGGGGGAAGGAGGGGGCCAAGGATGGGAGGAAGGGATTAGGGAGTTATCAGTGCAACTAGAGGGAGGAGTAGGGGGTTATCAATGCAGCTGGGAACCCCTGACTCTCATGAGAAGTCCAACTAACGTGGGTAAAATAGGGGAAACACGGGAACAGGGAGTGGTCGAAGGGGGAGACCATGGACTAGGATCACCTTAACTTACTTTGTCAGTATGCATATATTCATGAATGTGTAATGAGTCCAATATGTAAGACTATATTGAACGAATAAAAAGTAATAATAATAGCAGCCTCCATAGGAAAAAAAGAATAGGTGCTCATGAGTCAGAGGGGCTTAAAGATTAATTCTGCAATCACTTAGCCAGATCAGAAAAGTGACTTAACACAGTCCTCCATTTCCCTCCAGGGTAGAGCGGGGAAACGGAGGTGCTGTTTGAGGACCGATGCTGGTCCAGCACCACCTAGCTATCAAGTCTCCATCAGTAGCAGCTATCTTCTTGTACCACCCAGAGCCTACTATCAGAGGTTTATCTTTGGAGTTTAGTCTTGCATCTAGTGTGCATAAAAATTCCTTGGCAGATTCTTACATCTTATTCCCAGGAAGTCCAAATTAGTAGGTGTGTCATGGGGCCAGGGAATCTAGATTTTAAATAAACCACTACTGCATACTCCCAAGGAATTCTCACGCAAGCAAGCCTGCCATGGAACAGATTTCAAAACATACTTCATAACCGGGAGCTGTGGCACACACCTGTAATCCCAATGACTCAGGAGGCTTAGACAGAAGGATCAGGAGTTCAAAACCAGCCTCAGCAACTTAGCGAGACAGGCCCTGTCTCAAAATATAAAAGGGCTAAGGATGTGGTTCAGTGGTTAAGTACCCCTGGGTTCAATCCCTGGAACCAAAAAAAAAAAATAGTCTTTTTCTTTTAAAATAGACAAAAATCCTAGGATCAACCTAAGCATTTCCTTTTGTGAGGAATGAGAAATGATTAATACATTGTGGTAGTTGAATTCTTTGGATTATTACATAATTATTAAAAAGAACCAACATAAAAATACAGCTTTAAGCAGAAGTACACATCAAATAATGTTAAGTAAAAAATGTTTTGTAATTCTAACTATTCTAAAAGCTATGTTTCAATGTTAATCAACTAAAGTGGCTCTAAAAGGTTTCATGCCAAGATAAAGTAGTAATAGAGCCACAGAGTCCTCACAAAGCTATGGGGGAGAGGGGGTGGTACAAGCAATTCAGTCTCAGATCCCCTGGGTTGTGTTACCGAGAATAGTGACATCAGCGGAGAAGCCCCCACATGCAGACTGGTCAGAGCTCTGGGACTAAGGAACCAATGGCCCGCTGTTTTGTCTCATGTGACGTCATCCTGGGGTGTAATTGGGAGGCTTCACTGTAACAGCTTAACTTCTTGAATATACTAATAAGGTAGTTGTCAGGGAAGTTTCTTAAGCACCTCAAAACACGCTTTTAGTGGGGCTGGGAGATGGCTCAGCAGTAAAGCGCTTGCGTGGCATGCATGAGGACCTGGGTTCCATCCCCAGTACCACGTACACAACTAAGTGGAAGAAAAACCAACCAGATGAAAAATCAAAAATTAATTCTTTCTCTCTTTACACACACACGCACGCGCGTGCCTTTTAGGGAATCACCTTGGTCTTGAAAGGTAAGTGGGTCTTGGGCTTAGGTAGAACCATCTTGATTGGCCCAGCATTTAAAAACACATTGCAGAAAAGGGGTAAAGAGGTGTGGGACCCTGCAACCCCTCTATCCAGTCCACACCGATCTACTCTGATGCACGAGCGTCCTCAGTGGACCCCACAACTATGGCCAAAAATGAGTCACCGCGTACTTGTCATGTTTCGTGCGTCCTTTTGCGCTGGCTTCTCGCACCTCACGGGCCTTCCAGGTCTTTCCACGATGCAGCATGAATCAGTATTTCACTTTTATGGCTGACTACTACTCAACTGTGTGGCTATACTGTAATTTGCCTATCCAAACATCAACTGCACATTTTGTGCCACTTCCAGTTTGGAACTATTATAATAAATAGTGCTGCTATGAACATCAGTGTACATGTTTTGGGGGAGCATATATTTTCACTTCTCTTGAAGTGGAATTACTGGGTCATATGATAACTCTACATTTTGATGAACTGCCAAACTGTTTGCAAAGTGCTGGCATGACTTTCAAATCCTACCACTTGCTTGTTAACCTTTGTCATTATCTATCTTCAATTTTAGCCTTCCTAGCAGGTGTGACATGGAATCTCATCGTAGTTCCCAGTCTGGAACTTCAAAAGCCCTTTCTTTGTGTAACAGACAACTACACGTAATAGCAGCAATTTTTTTTTTAACTGGCATTTAAATCACTACCTGGGACATTTTTATGTAATGAGGGACAGCTTTGAGAAAGGAATTTTCATTAAACTCTATGCACAGCTGGGGTAGTACAGGCTCACGGAGCTTCCAGTGAAGGCAAGCGCAGGGCCAAACCCTTCAAGGAAAGGATTTTAAGAACAGCTGGCTTCTTTCTAACCAAGGCAGTATCTGATCATACATACTTGAAAATCATCCTCTTGATTTTGGCCTTCACTTCCTGTCGAGTTGAAAATGAATCCAAGGAGAATTCCAGATGAGGAGTGGAACCGAACTGGAATACTCCCACTCTGACCTGCAGTGGGAGACAGGGGCCCGAAACTGGGGTCAGATTGCAAATATGAGAAAGGGAGAGAAAGGTCAACAACCTTGCCTCTGGCCATTCACAAATAACAGTGTGGAACTTTTGCCAGTCTCCCTGGAAGCAGGCTCCAAAGAGTAGCTGGAGAGTCAAATCTGCCTGCAGCCCCCATTTATCTTCCCTACTCACATCCCCCCAAAGGCAGTGGCACACCCTGGCACCTCTCTCAGCTGAGCTGTGAGCAGCCCCAGGCCGGAGATCTGCTGATGCCTGCCAACAGCCTCCCCTGGGGGCAGACCCTGGTGGGTAGTCTCACGTACTGTCTCATCTGATCCACAGAGGTACAATTAGGGCCCACAGTATTATTGGAGAAAATAAATTGTGCAGAGGACACAGATCCAGGACGGGGTCCAGGCCATTGGACTTTGGGTCTTGTCTTCCCTGTGGTTCCATTATACCACTCACTTCTCAACACCCAACACAGGCAACAAAACACCCACTGACCCCTGAGGGGTCCTTTGCTGGGCAGTCAGCCTCTCCAGAGCTGCTCCTGCAACGAAACCTGAGTTCTCTAAATCCCTGGAGAAGCGACATTCCCAGTCGCCATTCTCATAACTGAGTCTGGTTCTGGCCGAGATTTCAAATGGGCAAGGGAGTCACAATTGAATAACTGCATGGCCTTTTGTTCTCTACTTGAATCTCTCTCTGCAACCCCTTCAGGAGTCTGCTGTCTTGGAGATGAAGAGCCTAGGTCCTCAGCTTCTTTCCTTCCACAGGCAGGGAATTTGGGGGGGTCTAGCTCCTAAGCATTCTTTTCTTAATGGTGCTGGGATTGAACCCAGGGGTGCTTATCACTGAACTGCATCCCAAACCCTTTTTATTTCTGGGACAGAATCTTGCTAAGTTGCCCAGGCTGACCTCGAACTTGTGATCCTCCTGCCTTCTAAGTAGCTGGGATTATAGGTTAACCGTCTTGGAATTTTTAGGTAAGAGACTAAAGCTCCAACAGAAAATGGGTAAAGGACATGAGTAGAAATCACACACACAAAGAGAATATACAAAGGGTTCTTTAATGAAAGGATGCCTGATCTCATCTCAAAGAGATAACATTCTCCATATCAATTTTGAAAAAAAAAAAAAGATGAATTTGTCTGCAAAGACAAAAAGCATTCTTAGACACTGCTGATAGTAACAGAAATTGGTACAGCTTCTATGGAGGGCAATTTAATAGTATTTATTGAAAATTAAAAATGCAAAGGGCTTTGGGGGATTTATCCTGTAGATATCCTTCCACATATCAAACAATGAAGCTACAGGATCACAGCACATGTGCAATAGTGAATGTCCCTCAGTGAGAGCTGGCTACTTAAACCTCAGAAGATCCTTACGCTGGAAAGTTAGCTGTAAAAATCAATGGATGCCTGTATCCAGATGTAGGAATATTTCCAAGATAATGTGATGATAACAAGACCAGAGACAGAAAACTGTGCAGACTGATACCGATACCCTTTGCGTAAAATGAGGGAAATAAGGATATATATTCTGAGTGCTTGCATTTTCATGAAGTGATTCTAGAATACTCAAGAAAATAAGCAGGGCACCTGGTAAATGGAAAACGGGTGGGCGGAAGACTTTTCTCTGTACATCGTTTTGTTGAACCATATGAATGAATTAGTTTAAAAAAGGAAATAAACTCCCTTGAGACCAACAGCTGGGTCTATTTATTCGGGTTAAAACAGGAAGGATACAACTTCAAAACAAAACACGCAGGAAACAGCCTGAGTCAATAGTTAAGGCATTTAATTTAATTGGTGGTTTGGGAGCAAAATAGCCACCTTTTATCTTTAGTTTACTGTGCTCAGCAGTGAAGCAGCCCAGATTTCTCACCACACTGCAATCACTCTGCCACATGGTTCTACTAGCACCAGGAAGTGAACTTCTCAGCTTTTCCATGTTGAAAAAAGACTTCAAACACTTTAAATCCTCCCCAACAACAGAGTGTCCATAAAGACCTTAATTTAAAGCTACTGGAAAAGCAAAAACTGCAGTTATAGAAAGTACAATAAGGTGCAAATCAAATCCCTTGGATGTGGAGACAACAAGAGACACAAAAAGGTAGTCGCGAAACCTAAAGCCACAGATCACATGAATCCATCTGAAACCACCTGGAAGCTAAATCCTTGAACCCCTTCACAGCGCGATGGGCTGTTCATGCGCCCTGGAGGTCAAGACATTAGCTCACCCAGATAGACACCAATTCTTTTGCCCCACAAGCCTTGCTACAAGAAAATCTTCCCAAGCCCAAATCCTATTTGAAGCCAGGAAGAACAAGAAATGAAAATCTTGTCTGGATTAATTCACAGAAGACCTCTGCAAGCCAACAGAAAGGGTAGGAGCGCTCAGCGTGCCTGTCCTTCCCATTGTTCTGAAACGCCACCTCCTTCTAGTAGGAAATCCATGTGTTCCCATGGAGGAACACCTGCCCCAGGTCCAGCCACAGACTCCTTCCCCTGACCACTGAGCCCCGCCAAGGGACTACCATGTGACATAAGCCTATCCAGTGGGAGCCCTCCTTGGAATTTTGCCCCATCTATAAGGATAGAAGTCCACTTTCTTTTTTCCTGGGTAACTAGCTTGAAGGACCACACAGGGCAACTCTGGGTGGAAACCTTCCTGAGAAGGAAACCAACCAAAGAAAGCAGAGCGAGAGGAGAAAGAGAAGAATGCTTAACAGCCTCGACTGGACCCTAGCATCCCACTGCAACGGAACCAGGATTGACCCTTTGGCCCTCCCACCTCCACAGGCCAGCAAATCCCCTCTTCTGCTTAACCTATTCAACACCAAGTTTTCAATTCTCTATCTCCACGAAATTGACACAGGTGCCTTGGAAATCATAATCCAGAGCTGATATACTTTATAGTAATATTATATTACTATGTTCTATATTATGCAATTATATGTTCTATACCATATTAAGTTTTTACAGGTATTCCACATCTGGAACAATGGGATAAAACGGGTTAAGAGTGTACTTCTGTTGCTTGCAACCAAAGACCCTAATACAAAGATCAACAAGGCATATACTCACCCTCTCCGGGCTGATGTCTAGAGCGTCACACAGTGTGATGGCAAAGTGCTTGGATTTTTCAAAGCTCCCTTTGCCGATGCTGTGGGAGCCATCTAACAGAAACAGGATGTCCACTGCAGCTGAGCACCACATCACTGGGGAGAGTGGGACAGGCAGGTGTAACTGCACTAGATTTTCCATATCATCAAGACTTTCATGAAGGGCCTGCTCATGAGCACAAGTTCAGCCACATTAAACTCTGGGCCAGCCTCAATCCCAGCCCTCAAAGTGTCACATTCTAGGCTAGGACATGGGCAGGCACCCTGATGGATACACATGGCCACGTTTATCCATCAGGGTGCCTGCCCATGTCCTCTCAGAAGGTGATCTCTGACCTCCACGAGATATCCATTTAACTCAGGGGTTCTTCTGAGGGAAACAGCAATATGGGGAACCCAAGCTGGGCATCCATGACATGGCATTAGCCCTGGATAACTAAGTATGTATACACTGGTTCTTGAATGATGATGTTTCCCCCTCATTTGTAACTCTATATCCATCTTTAAAAAAAAAGAGTTCAAGTAGCAAGAAGGACAGAACACTGGCTGTGCCTCCCCTCTACGCCAGCAACTGAGACACTTTAGATGTTTGATTCATTTACTTCTCACCACCATCCTGAGATAGATGGCCATTTTATTCTTTGAAAGTTATATTGAGATATCATTCCCATAACACACAATTCACCCAGTGAAAATGTATAATTCAACAGTTCCTAGTATATCGAGATGTATTCTATTACCACCAGTTTTAGAATATTGTACCTTTTACCTATCACCGTGCAAATCCCCATCACTCCCAACCCTAAGCAGTTCTGCTGTTTCTACTCTCACTGGACAGATGAGGAAAGCGGAGCACCGGGTAATTCAGTAACCTTCCTAGGGTCCAAGTACCAGGAAGCAGTGGAGCCTGGTCAACCCCTGGTTGCCTGGCTTCCCCAACTTCCCCAGGAGGGTGGCAGGGAACCAGGGTCAGAGAAGCACCACAGAGATGCCCTCCAAAGGGCAGCGCTGGGGCTGCAAGCAGAGAGGGGCTTCACCAGACAGGAAAGGGGACAGGCAAGGCCGCTGGGAGTGTCCTGGTGTGGCTTGAACAGGGGAAGAGGAAGGATTATGGAGTGACATAGGGCGGTCAGGTGCCCTTGAAGTTAGGCCAAGAAATTCAGCAACATTGATTTACTTGTTTTTGCTGATGTTGTCTGATCAAGGTGAGTGACTTGGTCAGGACCCTGTGTGTGGAAAATGACTCTGCTCACAAAGTGAAAGGAAGCCAGGCAGAGCGTGGTCTCCCTCGGGTCTGTGTCGCTGAGGTCGGAATGCGGGTTTGGAGGTGTGTAAATGGGGGCTTACTTTTGCTGGCAGCTGCAATCTTCCCAATGGTCTCTCTGCTCACATGGACTTCCTGAAGAGGGAGGGATGGCGCCACTAGGAAAGAAACCACCAGCAGCCGTCATGACAGGACAGGACAGCAAGGCGCTGTCTCCACATATATGACCAGGACGAACAAGTTAATAGAATGTGAAGGAGTCAAATGAGACCTATATTGCATGAGCTACTGCATGGAGGACTGAGACTATAGCTGAGGCCCTGGGTTCAATCCCCAACCCAGACACACACGCAATTACCACATGGACAGCATTAAAATGGTCCCACTTATATGATGTGTCTTTGTATTTAAATTTGAGTATTTAAAACAGAAAGGTTAAACATATCCATAGAGGCTAGGGAAAGCCAGCGATTCTGAAGAATTCTGTCTCTGATTAGATGTCCTGTGTCCCCCCCCTTGGGGTACAGCTCCTTGAACTATACCAGGGTACAATCTTGGAAGCCTCTAACCCACTACTAGGACCCTCAGAAAGAACGTCTCGCCCCCCATAAAATTTGCATGTCAACAGAATTCATAGAAGCAGGTTATAAAAAAGCATGAGAGAAAATATTCACACAGGTGACAAAATGCTTTAACAGAAACTTTTTTTTTTTGGTACCAAAGATTGAACCCAGGGGCACATAACCACTGAGATCTCCAGCTATTTATTTATTTATTTATTTATTTTTTTTTTTTTTGGAGACAGGGCCTCGCTAACCTGCTGAGGCTGGCTTTGAACTTGCCTGCTTCAGCCTCTGGAGCTGCTGGGATTACATGCCCAGCTAGCTCAAACAATTCTGAATATGAAAACAAATGATCAAAATATTAATGTAAATATTAAGAAACATTTTTCCAGTGGTGATAATATAAACTGGCACAAGTCTTCTGAAAAACAAGTTGGCTAAATAAATTAAGAATCATAAAAACGTTGACACCATTGACCCTACAGTATGCTACAACTAGAAATTCATCTAAGGGCAAAATAATTTCAGAGAAGGCAAAAGGTGCATCAAGACCCTCCCTTTGGATGCTATTCGTGCTACAGAAAACAAATATCCAAGAGAGAAGTACATGAGCAAATGTTGATAATATTTGGTCAATACACTTAACAAACAAGGACTAAAACATTTTCAGGTAGGAGGTTCATGGATAAATTTTTCATTCTTTATTAAAAATAATAATGGTAGGTGAGCAATCAGTAATAATTTAAAAAATAAGCATTGGAGCTGAAAGTTCAGCTTACTAGTAGGCCATTTGCCTATCATGCACCAGGCCCTAGGTTTAATCCCCAGCGCCAAAACATCACATAAATGTAAAAAGTCAGCTCTGAAGGCACACAGCATGCCCAGGCATCCCCAGAGTAGCTGAATGATGAATGTCCTGAAGACGAGGGGTCATCCAGGTGGGTATTTGAAAAAGCCAGCACCCATCCACTGTACCTGTATACCGACACACAAATGCCCAGTGGCAGAAGTGTCCAGGTAGCTGCTTGACTGATATCAAAGTCTGTGAGTAAGCAGAGAGGACACAAAGCCAGGACGGCCCAGCCAGAAGCAGGCGTGTGTGCCAGGGGTGACTGGGAAGGCCTGGACGGAAGCAGCAGTCACACAAGTGTTGGGCTCATGGGGTTGCAAGTGCCAGTGGCTGCAGGAGAGGCTCCAGGAGAACATGTCAGGTCTGTTGGAAGGCCAGTGACCCATGTTACCGTGTCACTAGTCCATGGGCTCACTCAGCACCTCCCGGGCTGGTCCTGCCTTCCCCAGCTCCTTTCCGGCACTGGGCCCCAGGGAAAACTACCGTGGTCTCTCTGTCATTTCCCTGCCTACGTTGGAGCAGACAGTTCCTGCCCACCTGCTGCCACCTCCCGTCTCCACTATGGAGCCAAGGTCAATGCGCTGAACCAGTTGAAAGCAGTCAGACACAAGGTCTAGAACAGTCTGCAACTGCCACTGCTGCTTTGCTACCAGGGGCAGAAACAGGACAAAGTACAGGTGAAGACAGTGGATGGAATTAAAGGGGAACCTCTTCCACAGAGGCGGGGCTGGCCTTCAACACGCTGAGGCTTTCTGCTCCAGAGCGTTCTGAGATCGTGTAGGGCCTGCCAACCCACAGGCCCTCACCCTTGCTCCCAGGAAGCTCCTGGAGGCAGGAACATTCCCCTCCCCCATCCTCGTACAGCCTAGCCCAGCTCTCTACATGCAACACACAGGCTCCAAGGGGCCCAGCAATGAGTCCCTGAATTATGAGAAAAGGGTGCAGTCAGTAGCCAAGGAATCCCCAAGACCCTGCAAAGAACAGAAATATACTGTTTCTTTTTAAATGTCTTAGCAGGAGACTGGCCAACCATATCCCCAAGACAGGTCGTCAAGGGAGCTCCGTGGCCAAAGGCCGCTCACTAAAGATGTCACTCAGCTGACTGGGACCCTCTGCCCCATGTGCTCGTGGGCTAAGGCAGGTGCCAGACTCTAGATGAGCCCATCTTAAGCCTGTGTGTCATCTGATACTGTCTGTGAAATGACATTGGGCCCTTGCCAAGGTTCCATGGAATGGATACTTAACACACCTTTGTTGTGGCCTCTGTTAACCAAGTCAAAGCCTCCTCACACCAGTCTCCACCACGAGCCTCTATGTTGCACTGTGCACCCCACGGCATGGGGACGGCGGGATAGGTAGACTGAGTAATCAAGTTGGAGCAACCAGCCTCCTACCTCCAGCCCTTCTGATAATGCCCAGGCTCTGGAGGACAGTTGGGTAGTGACAGCAGCCAATTTAGCAGAAAGCAAATATTTGTCACCAAAACACAGCAAAGAAGAATCTCAGAACCAGAGACACCATGGTAGTTTACAGAACAGGATTCTGAGCTAGTCGTGTGTTAGGTGCTACAGAGCAGAGGCCATGGGAGGTCCGAATAGGGGAGACAGAGCTGATCTGGAGGTCCAAGGGGAACCGTGCAGGGCGTTGAAGGACAGGGTAAAAGGTGTTTGGGTAAGGAAGTAATTCAGGTTAAAGGGCCACAGAGTTCAGAACCTCTTTGGAGGGAGGGAGCAAGGGGACCAGGCAGGACTGGAAGAAGCGTGGAGCTGCAGTACAAAGTGTGGAGCAGAAGGGACACCACAGGGGAATGGAGACAAGACAGGATCAGATAGCACCTGCTAAGAGCAACAAAAAGTCACTTAGGGGGCTGGAGCAGTGGCTTGGAGGTTACGGCGCTTACCCAGCAAGTGCAAGTACACAGGTTCAAACCTGTGTACCCACGTAAACACCTAAGTATCAGAGCAACGAAAGCCATGTGAAAAACTCAATAAAAATTGATTCTCTCTCTCTCACACTATCCTTCTCTCTTAAAAAAAAGTCACTTAGAAGTTTTATGTGGAGATGGATAAGGATCCAGACATGATCAGATCTGTATTTTGAAATTGCCACTATGCAAGCTGGAGTGGTGGCTCATCGGTTAAGTCGCTTGCCTGGCATGCACAAGGACCTGAGTTTGAATCCCACCCAGCACCATGTACACAGCTAAATGTCAGAGAAAAGGCCAGATGGAAAAAGTAATTAAAAATTGATTCTTTCTCTCTCTGTCCCTCTCTCGGAAGGAAGGAAGGAAGGAAGGAAGGAAGGAAGGAAGGAAGGAAGGAAGGAAGGGCGGGCCACTGTATGGAGAATGGTCTGGAGGAGGACCCCGGGGGACACAAGCGGACTGGTCAGGAGGCTACTGCAGTAGGGCTTCTACTAGGGAGGTGACCATGGAGGGGAGTTGTAGATGGATTTGAGAGACCGCTAAAAGTTAAAACCAACAAAGCAAATCAAATGCCCAATGCTTCACCCTCTCCACTCCCACCAAAAAAAAAAAAAAAAAAAAAAAAAAAAATCTTACCTCTGGAAAACAGGAAAATACAGATGGCTTCCAGCAACAGGAGAGAGGGCATGTTGATGTAACTACAAGACCAGAAATAGAAAGAAATGAAGAATCAGCAATTAGTCCTGTGAACTGCCCAAGCCACTATACACAGGTCCCCCCAAAAGCCATGAAGACCTTACGCAAAAAACTTTAAATTTACAGAACCATCTTCCTCAGAATACCTCACCTACCCCCACCCAGGCCCTGGGAGGGGTGCTCTGCACGGAGGTAAGAGCCCTGGGTCTCAGCCCTGCCTGGTCATGTGAGCTCGGATAAAATGACTCCCTTCTCCGGGTCTGCGCTTCTTCAGGAGGAATTGGAAGCTGACAAGTTGAAGACGCACGCTCAAGGCCCTCATTTTCTGATACCTCTGGCACGTCACTGCACCTTTCCCCAGCCACGACAGTGAAGACAGCCTGCACTCTCCACATCGTGTGTAAACAGTAATCTAGCTGAAGAAAAGCATTTTGAAAGTTTTTCGTTGCTTAACAATGCTCGGAGCATTGGTAAAATTCAGTGCCATGGAGCCTGACCATTTATTAGTCTCGAGTGGGGGTATAAAGAGCAGAAATTGAACATTTTTAATAAGTGATACGCCAACAGGTAGCTGTGACTCCATAAGGACACACACCTGAGATTCACTTCTAATTTTAGCGGTGAGGTCACACTGAGCAGCTCACATAGCTCCCTCCACCTGCACAGAACTTGAATGAACTCTCTCCCTGTCTGAATCTCCGCCACTTTTGCTGGGGCATAAATTCAAGCCTCTCAGCTGCAAGTACAAAACAGTACCCAGACTGCACATTCAGATGATTAGCAGAACAGGCTAGGAGCTACAGCTGCCCTCAAAATCAAAGTCACCCAGGAAACATTGCTGCTTCTCATTTATAGAAAAGTTCAAAATAACCCAAGTCACGTTCATTAAGGAGCTGTTCGCTCCTGGAATAGCAGTGAATATGCAGTGTGTTTGGGAGAGGGGGGGTTCTTTCAGGGGACACTGCTCGCCCTTGGGCTTCATCCCCACCCTCAGGGAGCCAGAGGGGAATAACAAGTCACAGCATGATGGGAAAGGAAAAGGGAAACTGAGCAAGCTATTCAAGAGGTGGCCAAGAATCCAAAGGAGAGGGGACCTAGGAGGTCATGCAACCAGGTTGCCAGCTCCTAGTCCACAGGCTGTCCTCCCACCGTGCAGCCAGGTTGCCCTAAGCCACCTCTCAGAACTCCACCCGCAGTGAGATGGCACACCTGTAAATCACTACATGGCAGAATGTGTGGCTTCGTCACATAGACAGAGGCCACGCCTATGGTGGCAGAGAGCTGCAACATGAGTCCAGGGACCCTACTTCTCACCCTGATGCTGGTAGAGGCTGTGGTTCCTCACTTGGCAAGATGAAGAGGTTGACCAGATGCTGCCAAATGCCTTCTGGGTTTAAAAATCCCATTTCCCTTCCACGGTGGACCCAGATGGCTCAACCTTATACCATCGTCTGTTCGGCTCCTGGGATTTCAAGACTTTACTGAAACAAGCTAAATGGGCTGTCCCAACCAGCTGAGTCATTGTTCAGGATCTTTCTGCTGCCAACGACCAAGAGGTTCCAGTCTTCACTTAATCCAAGCAAAAACTGGATATCCAATGTGACGAGAGGACCTCAGGAGCTCCCTGGCTGTGATGGAAGGGAGCCAGGTGATCGAAAGGTGTAGGCCTGCCCGGGGAGGGGCTCATGTGCCTCCTGTGGGCTTCCAGCCCAGGTGCAGCCAGCGAGGCGGACTGGGGACTTTCCTTCTCCCAAGCACGTGTTTTCCCTCACGCCCCACACCAGAGGCAGGACAAGCTCCCACCTGTCACCGGGAGGGAGTCAGGCAGGGGCGCAGCTGCAGATGAGGGGTGGAGGGAAAGGGTTTCTCAGTGTTGTCCAAGGCAATTTTCTGGCCTGACAGGGTTCCAACCTTGGGCACGTGCAACAGACCGAGGCTCAGACTTGCTAATAATTTATAAGGTGAGGATCCCAGCTGCCACCTCCATGGCTGGCTTTGAGGATAAAGTGAACAGAGGTAGAGGAGGTTCCTCCTGCACAGTAAGGAGCCAAGCAGGCCCAGTCCCTCCATGCCATGACACACACCTCACCCCGCATGTGCCTCGGCTTGCCCAGTCAGATGTTTTTTGAGTCTCCTAAATTACTGCTCATTAAACAAAATTTACGTTGGCCATCTGTGAGCAGATGAAACACAGCAAATGCCTCCCAAGTGTCTGGATCGGATGGCACTGACTTGACAGCAGCTCCTCTTTTGGCCCCTTTAACACAACCCCTATTGTCAGGCACTGAAACTGCCCCGCTATGTACTTGTCCTGACTGCCAGGTGGCAAATGCCTAAAAGGATTGTATCTTAGCCTGTGCTGGAGCCCAGTGACCTGTATGTACCTGGGAGGGGCAGAGGGTGAGGTACAGGCTTGCTTGGTACACAAAGCACCAAAATCTCCATCGCAGTGCCACCTTGCAGGTACACCTTCGCGCTCTCTGCACCCCCCCCCCCAGGTACACCTTCGCACTCTC